>PVKE010002226.1:0-85735 GCA_004027555.1 Craseonycteris thonglongyai
GGGCCGTCCCTGGGGGTCCGGGCGGGGCCGGGCGTGCGGGCCGTGCCTGGTGGGTCTGGGTGTGCGGGCCGTCCCTGGGGGTTCGCGTGCCGGGCCGTCCCTGGGGGTCCACGTGCCGGGCCTTCCGGTAGGGAGCTGGGCGGTGGGAGGTGAAGCCGATGGGGGATTTCGGGTCGGGTCTCTGGAGGCTTTGTGAGCTGAGTTAACTGTCTTCGCGTCGCAGGGCAGGGCTACCGGGATGCAGGGGCGGGCGTGTGAGGAACAGCACGGATCGGCCTTCACGAGGGTCTCTGGGGCCTTCGTGAGCCGTGGTTCCGAGGGGCCGCACGTGGGGCAGAGGACAGTTGGCGGCGTGGGGATGGGACTCCGCGGGGAGTTTGAGATCCAGTAACAGACACACGGCGGGGAAGGGAGGGGGTGTGAGAGAGGTCCCCGTGCTGTGTGATGGCAGCACAACTTGCCGCTTCTGGTTGCACGTGGTGGAGATGTGGGGGTGGCCCGGACCTCAGGGACTCCCCACGAGGTGTCGGGAGTGGGCGATGAGTGGCGGGGCCAGGACCAGGGGCCGGCTTGAGGAAGGGGAGATCAGGTTCAGCCGGGGGCCCACTCTGAGCCCGAAATGCTTGTCGGATGGACGAGCAAACGCCAGGGATTAGGTTCGTGGAGGTGCTCGAGGCCGCCAAGGAGAGAGGTGAGAGCTGGCATGTGGTGGCTAACGGGATGTCACCGTGTCTGTCACTTTGGTGGCTAACAGAATGTCACCCCGTCTGTCACTTTGGTATTGTCCCCTCGGGAGAGGAACTCACTGACTCAGGAAATTTCACACTCAGCTGTGACGAGGAATACGTTTTATTACCTCTGCTCTACCGCTCTGTGCGCTCTCTCACGGCCCGGCTTCTTCCCTGTGACTGCGGAAGGGTTCAGGTCACGGACTGCTGAGTAATGGAGTGTGACATGCTCAAAAGAAACATCCAGACACATGCAGCGCAGGTGTAATGCGAGCCTTCCAAAGGCAGCTTCTGTCGGACAGTGAACCATCGCCTCCTGTTTCACCACGTGACAGTGTAAAGCGTGGGCGTGTGAAGGAGAACGAGTCACTGCAGCAGAGGGGGTATCTCCTCCATAGAGAGGACGTCCCCGTGGCGGCTTGTGTCGTGTGCGTGTCTCTTCTCCTGACACACCGTTGCTGCGTGCAGACGTGATGAGGCGACTGCCCAGAGCGCTCACGTCCCTCTGTTTGCACGTGCGCCCTGTTGGTGAACATGGTCAGGCTTCGTCTGCGAGGCGCGCGTGACCTGGACATGGCTGTGGGGGTTCACCCTGTGGGGGTTCATGCAGTGTGAGGCGAGGTGCGCGCTGAAAGAGGGGTCTGGGCCGCTCCTTGTCGACTTCGGTTTGTGTTCCCCTGGCTGTGAGATGACACTTGTGTTTCTTCTCACGTCGTTTTCTCGTGTGAAGGCTGTTCCACCCGCGAGGCCGTGGAGGAGCGTGTCCCCCATGTTTGCTGACCAGGGTCTGGCTGGGGGAGGGAATGCCGGACGGGCCAGGGCTGCCAGCCGTGGAGGAATTGGAGACTAACAGCCGCGTGGGACCAACACCTTCTGTCTGTTGTCCTCCGCGTCACGGACGACTCATTGGGTGCACTTGTGGGGGGGGACCCCAAAACCTGGAGCTTATCAGAAAGTGTGTGTTTACTCTGACATGTGTAAACTTCAGTCACCTTCACAGTCCTCTCCGTTTGATTCAAACTCCTATTAAGATGCTTTTCCTGCTGCTCAACACAGGTTTTGAACTTGTCAATTTGGATGCCTTTCAGTGCTTCTGCCGTTTTTTGTTTCACCTCTTCCACGTCGGCAAAATATTCCCCTTTATGGGCTATTTTTTATTTTTTATCTGAGGGAAAAAAGAGTTTTTTGGGGGTGACATTGGGTGAATAGGGAGGGTGGGACTTTGGGGTCATGTCGTTTTTGGTTAAAAACTTCTGAACTTTCGGTGCGGCGTGGGCAGGTGCGTTGTCACGTCGCACGTTGTTTCTGTAAATCGCTCATCATGAAATGGGCAAACATATTGAAAGTCTCCAAATACAAGAAACAATTCACTGAAGCTGGTCCAGGGCTGCAGATGGGCTCCCAGGACCTCACCCAGCAGGAGAAGCGTGAGCTGCTGGGGGCCCACCCTCTATTTGTGGGGGGCCCCCTCCCATAGGTTAGTGTGGATATTTCAGTGTAGACACTCGTCTTCAGTGATCTCATTCAGTGTACGGTGGGGTTTGAGATCCTAAATGAAATTGGGAGTTGAAGGTTTTTTTTTTTAAGATTTATTTTATTGTTTTGAGAGACGTTGAGAGAGAAGGGGGAGGGCCCAGAGCCGTCTCCATAGTTGTGCATTGTTAGTTTTGACGCGGTTTCATTCCACACAGGCGGATGTGGGGCAGGAACTGAACCGGGGGCCTCCCGCATGGGAGGTAAGAACCTTCGCCGCCATCCCCGGTGGTTACCGGCTGCACCGCAGTTCAGCGTGGGGGTCTGCACGGGCCGGGGCTGGGATTCGATCCCTGGAGCTCATGGTTGCAAGACAAGCGCTCCACCTGCTGAGCCCTCCCGGCCTCCCCGGAGTTGTGTTTTGCTTGCGGGTACTGCGTGTTTTCAGTACTAGGAGAGGACGTGGGCTGTGAACCACAAGTGCCGGGACACAGCGCCTGACCTTGGCCCCTGACCTTGTCTGCAGTAGTTGCCGATGACAGCGGAACTGTCAGACGGAATTGGGCAAGTCTGCCTTGCACGGGAAGGAGGGTTGATTTTGAACGAGCGAGAGCAAGTAACCTGAACAGAGTGTGATCTCCGTCACGCCTACGGGTGCAGAAAACCGACGCACGTTATTCGGACCAGACGCTGTGGCAGGCCTCCCCGGGTCGTGATTGCACCGAGGAGGCCGGTCGGGCTGGCGGGTGGTTGAGCGGAGGTTAAGCTGGCGTTGGAGGGCGAACCATGACCGGGGAGGGCTGTGCTGTGGTTGTGACTCTTTGTCGTTAGCGTGTGGGTTCAGGAAGCTGAAGCGATGTGGGTGGGTGACTGGAGCGGGTCCTGGAGGCGAGAGAGGCGCCCAGCGGCGCTCCCAGGTTTCAGATTTGGTGACGAGAGACGTTTGCGATAAAGATCGGAAATGCAGCAAGAGATGTGACTTTTTTTTTGTTTGAAACTAATGAAGTTTCTTTTTTTGTAAGGATTTTTCACTTTAAAAACTCCAACGAGGAGACCAGCATTCAAAGTAGAAGCAGAAATCCCGCTCTCAACCCACAGCCCGCTCCGTGGTTCCCGGCGTGTTCAGGAGCGTGTAGCCGTCACCTTAGAAGCGCTGCCGTCGCGGCTGGCGGCGTCCGCGAACCCCGAGTGCTCAGCCTCTCGGGGGGCCCAGGCGTGCACCCGCGTTGTCATGAGGGTGAAGGGATGAGCAGCACCCATTCACCCGAGGCCGTTTCTGCTTGTTTCTCTGTCGTAGCTTTGCGAGCCCCGCGGTAGAGGGGGCGCTGGACGGTCTTTGCGTACTTCTGACATGATAGAAACTGAGTTTTTTCTTAAACTAAATTCCGTTTTGGGCCTGTCGCCTCTGAGGGAGCTAAGGGACATTCGGGGGGGTATGTCGACGGGTCCGAAGGGGCTGGTGTTCACTGGAGAGGGCTGAATGGGAGCTAAGTAGCTAAAGGGTGTCCCAAAATTCATGCAAGATGTGAAGTTTGCGTCATTTGTGCGGTAAAGTGTTGCCAACGAAAAGAAAAAGACAGCGTGACAGCTGACAGTTCAGGGTTATTAAAAATGGAGCGTTGGGGAGGCTGGGATGGCTCAGTGGGTTAAGTGCTCACTTTGCAGCTCCGGGGACTGAGGATTGAATCCTGGCCCCGGCCCGTGTGGACCCATATGCTGAACTGGGAGCTCCCCCCGTTCAGTTCTCTGTCTTTCTCTCTCTCTCTCCCTCTCTCTCTCTCTCTCTCTCTCTCCTTCTCTGTCAAAAATAAATAAATAAAAAGAAATATATTAAAAATAAATAAATAAAAATAAAAACGGAGCGCTCCACAAAAGAACAACGCGTTTTTGTTGTTGAGCAATGAGAATTTACAATGTTTAATGATAAACCTGTGTTTTCTATCAAATTACTTCTTGCGTGAATTTTGGGACACGCTTTATAAGGTATCAGAGTGTGAAAGGCGCTTGAAGCCGTACACCTGCACGCGGCCCAGCACAAACCCGTGAACTTTCTTAGAACGTTGAGATTGTTTTGCAATTTCTTTTCTTTTTCTTAGCTCATCAGCTATAGTTAGTGTGAGTGTATTGTATGTGTGGCCCAAGACGATTCTTCTTCCATGTGGCCCAGGGGAGCCACGAGGTGGGACACCCTTGGACTGAGACGTTTGCTGTCAAGTCCTTAATGTGAGAAGGTCCGGGGGTGGCCCGTCTGGAAAGTCGTCTCACTTCGGGGGCAGGGCAGGCGGGTCGCAGGGCGCCGGCGTGGTCCCAGTTTCTGTGCGCTGCCGTCTTGCTCTCGCTCTACCTCCTGGGCCGTTGTCAGTGCCGTGGACTGTGACGCTATTGAAGTCACGTAGACACTGCATGGGACGTAGTGAGCACTCAGCAGCGGCTAGCAAACTGTGCAACGCAGCACTGTTTGCAAAACAAAATGTTAATGTGACTGCCTTTGAGTAGCTACAGGGAAAAAATGCTGGAATCCTTCTCATAAGCCTTGGGCGCTGGGTTTGGTTACGGTTGCTGTCAGCATCGCATATGTTGAAAGCATTAGCTCCTTACGTGTGAGGGAAGAGTGGGAGGACTAGGCTAGGAGTGGTATTTGAAACACACACACGTGTGCACGTGCGCACACACACACACACACACACACACAGTTTGGCTTTGTGAGTAGAATCAGAGACCCTCAAAACACAACCCACTCTCTTCCTGGACTAAGCTGGACCCTGATCTTGAAAACCCACATCACAGAGAACTCGCTCGCTGCCATTTTCAGGGATGGTCGCTCCTGAGAACTGCTCGCCGCTCGACTCTCCCTCCTACCACGTGGTCAGCATCTTGGGAAGGTGTGTCCCCGGCATGTCCCACTGAAAACCCAGCTGGTGTCCCCTGGCACCCCCTGGAAGGTGTCTGGCTGAGGAGGGGCTGTGGGGAGCCGTGACGTGAGCATTCCAGGGTGGGACCGCGACCTCAGCGGCACGGAGCCCCGGGCTTGTCCTCGGCCTCGGCAGTTGGAATCTGTTGGAGGGCAGTTGGTCCATCGTTGGCCTGAGCGAGCTGGGCCGTAGGAGGCCCCACGGCGTCGGGGGTGGCCCTGCACAAGGGCCTGTGGCCGGGGCAGCCTGCCTGGGTGGTGGCACGCCCCGGAGCCAGCTGCCGCGGGGGCCAGGAAGCACACCTGCCACCGCCCGAGACCCCCGGCTGCCCCCCGCTGCGTGCGGTGACAGCATTATCTGGTGAGCGGCATGTGTGTTTGGGCGACAGCCCTGTGTGCTTGTTAAGCTCCTACTGTGCGCCAGGCGTTCTGCGAAGCCTGTGGAACTCCCCCCGGGGGTCTCTAAGTGGCCCCTGTACGATGCCGTCCTATAGTGGGGTGCCCCGTTTCCCCCATGAGTGTGGGTTAGCGATGGGAACAGGGGCTTCCAGGCTTCTTCCTCAGAGTTTTCATTCTTCCAACGTCGGGAAAGCAAACCCAAAAGCCGGCTGCGTGGCGGTTTGCCCGAGAGAAGCTTGCAAAGAGGTAGTCTCGAGGAAGACGGGGAACTGCAGAGGTGTCCTGCCTTTGGGGACCCCAGGAGAACGCATCCCTGTTGCAAGAGAGTGAGCCACCCGCAGCCGGGACCGCACATACAGTCTCGTGGGCCTTACGAGGGTGCCCAGGTGATGGCGTAGGCGCTGTGATGGCTTCTTTGTGTGTCCTTGTCTCCGTACGCGTCTGTTACTGGCCGCAGACCCCGGCGTCACAGCGGGGGAGGAGGGGGCATGCAGTTCGCTGGGATTGTTTGTATCCCTTAGGATTCCTCCCTCCTTTTTTCTTACGACGGCAGTGCTCAGATTAGCAGAGGGGACGTGTTCGGATGTCTGGATGCGCGCTCACCTGGGGTTCCGTGAGGTAGGGCTGTTTCTCCAGGTAAGGTGGGAGGTGGGAAGGACAGTCCTGGAGAGTTCTTCCAGAGACGGGAGCGCGAAGCAGTGGGAAGGCAGACGAGGCGTACCGACCCGGCCGCCGCGTTCCGCTTCCATTAGAGTCCAGAGCCTCCCCCCGAGGTGGTAGCAAAAGCCAGCTCCTAACTCTGAGTCCCGGGCCAGTAGTTCAGTAGTTTAGGTTTCCTCATTTATTAGAAAAAGGACAGAGGAAATGGAACTGTTTCCTTTGTAAATCGATGTGAGATTCTACCTTATTGTACGAGCTGAGTGGAACATAGGAGAACTCCAGGAACCGTCCGTCGAGGGGTTATCATGCTCTAGACAGCGTGTGAGGAGTTGGCGTGCACTGCCTTCGTCATCCTCAGGAGACTGGCACTGTGCCTGCCACCTTGCAGACCTCAGCCTTCCGATAGTCCGTTTCCCAGGACCACAGCAAGGGCCTGATTATAAGCGGAGGGAGGAACTTCCTTTTCCAGAATACGGAACAAGTTCTGTATCAGTGTCTTAAGTTTGTAAAATTTTTTTTTCTTGTTTTTGACAGAGAGAGAGAGAGAGAGAGAGAGAGAGATACAGAGACAGAGAGAAGGGGGAGGGCCCAGAACAGTCTCCATAGTTGCACATCATTGGTTTTTCCACATAGATTCATTCCATAGGTGGGCGGGGCTGCACAGGGCAGGAACTGGGCCGGGGTCTCACCCCGGTGAGAACCGAACTGGGGACGCTCCCCAGTTCAGCCTATGGGTCCACATGGGCCGGGGCCGGGATTCGATCCTTGGTCCCCGGGGCTGCAAAGTGAGCGCCTAACCCACTGAGCCATCCCGGCGTCCCCAAGTTTGTAAAATTTTAAGCAGAGTTTTGCTAAAAAAGTACCTTTCCGCTTATTTTCTCTGTTTCGAAAGATACTTTGACAATGACTTGGCAGTGCATTTGCATGTAGCTCTTAAAAGCTGTATTTTTAGGAGCTCTTTGACAGCGTTAGTCTTTGGGGCTCTCTCGCCATGATCTGGAAAGATGGGGAACAGCAGTTAAATATGAGGGGCAACGTTGGCTTTCAGACTCTGCAGCAAGGACTTGCCCTCCTCAGATGCAATTCAGTAACTGCTAGAACGTATATTAGTATTTTAAGATCTAACCAGCAAGTTGACAGGTTTGAGAGTTTTTTTCTTCAACAAAAGTGAGTGGGGAAATGTCTTTTTATACGTAACTTCTGAGTGGTGTGTTGGTCTGACTCATGGCCTGGGACAGGCCAAGCGGCCGGGGACCAAAACGTTACGGATGCGAGCGCGTCCTTGCTGCCGCGCGTTTGGTTTATAAGGGACACGTCATTTACTTCGCTCCTAATGTTTCGCTCTGAACGTTTGGGCCACACACCTTCCATCTACTTGCCCTCTTTCTTCTTTTTCATGGCATTAGCCTCCCTGTCTTTTTATTTGCTTCGAGTTTCGTTCCATTATCTATAAATGGGATTTAAGGGTGTGCAAAGCACATAATCAGGACTGTCAGTGAACCTCGTACCCCGTTTTCCCTGGTCTAGCTTGCTGCTGCTAAGATCTTGCCCACAGCTGTAAAGGTACCCGGGAGAGAATTCATGGGAACGGGAAACGTCGGCCTTCCGTTTCGAATGGGGTTTGTTTCTGGCCTGTGCAAACCCTTATGCTGAACTGCTGTGCAACTGGGGGCCCCGGTTCGGTTCCGGCCCCACGTGGGGCCCCACGTCCCACCTGTGTGGAATAGAACCGCGTCACCACTAATGATGTGCAACTACGGAGGCCGCTCTGGGCCCTCCTTCTCTCAAACCGTAAAATAAATATTAAACGAAAATAAGAAAAGAGATTGTATGGAAAAGAAGGGCAGAAACAGGGAGATAGGCCAGGAGCCCAGGGACCAACCCGGACGGGTGACGGTGACCTGAGCTACGTTCTAGGCGGTGCATTGGATGAGAAGCGGTGGGTGGTGGATGTATTTGAAAGGTACAGCCGACAGGCTTTCCTGGCGAACTGGGTGGGTGGTGGGAGAGAAGGACGTGAGTGATGGCATCATTTAGGGCCAAGTTTTCCCCCAAAGTTTGGACAAGTGGGAGATCAGGTTTGTAGGACAATCCGGGGTTTATTTGTTTTCGGACGTGTTAACCGGAGGCACCGAGTGGGCTTTGGCTGAATGCTGATAGGAGGTCTGGGTGTTAAAATAAGCACCGATTCTCATCTCCTTTGGGGCTGTTACAATGCATCACAGCCAGCATTTCAGGGACGTGTGCCATGGTTTATTGTACTCATTCAGCTTGACTGGGACAATAAAATGGTACCAATCTTCAATTTTCGGCTGCTCTGCAGGCTTATCTTTTTTAACCTCTGTAGGCATCCATCTCTGTGATCCTTGACTGCATACACATCCGCAGATTTCCAGCCCTCTTTGCTGTCTCACGCCGTGGCCCAGTTTGGTGGGAGGCTCTAGTTTGACCCTCGTAAGGACTCACGCAGAGACAGGTCATTAAGGGGCAGGGGAGACGGAGGCGGGGCAGGGGAGCTGCAGGGCTGGCCCCTCAAGGACTTGGCCGGAGTGTAGGGGAGCCGTCTACACTCAGCTGGACCCAGACGGCAGACCCAGGGGTGGCTGAGGCTGCCAGCCTCCTGCATCGGAAGAGTCTGGGTTCCGGAACCGGACAGGCAGACTTGGCCCCAGTGGCGGCTTTGCCAGTCCCTGGAGAACTTGCCGCTGAGAAGGTGACCGGCTTTTCTGAGCGTCGGTTTGCTCAGTGCCAGGCTGAAGGTGGTCCTGACGCGGGGTCCGGATCGTGTTCCCCGGCCCCCTCCCCCGTGCCACTGCTAGGTGACACTTCTCTTTCAAAGCACGGTTCTCAGGCTTAGCGCAGATTCGCCCTGCGCCCCATCACGCCGGTTCTATTTTTGGGGGTTGCTAAAAATACTCAGGTCGGATGGTGCCTGCCAGGTGTCTCCGCTGTGAAGGTGTCTTTTGTGCTCTGAACCGGGTGATCTGGGGACTGATCCTTTAAGATGGTGTGAATATATTTCTCAGCACCCTTTCCTTCAGTAGTTACAGCCATTCATTGATCATGTTTGCCTGGATTAATTAGTACCGGTATTGGGTCGGCCGGGGCTTATAGAACAATGATTTTTGAAGAATTCTGTCCCTTCAACATGTGTGCCTTGCGTTATCCTGTAAAGGGCCCCGGTCACCCTCTGCCCCTCCTGTTTTACTTTGCTTTGGGCGTCATGATGGACTCATGGCTTCCTCTGCTGTTTGATGTAATAAGAACACATTAGCATCGTTTTCCTTTTCCCTTTTAGATTTCACGCGCTCCATACAATCCAGTGCTGTCGCTCTGATGTTCGCGCTGCCCCAGATTTGGCCAGCGTGGATTGTGTCGACGCAGCGCACGCGTCTGTGTTAGCTCGAGACAGCTTCCCGCCCTGCTAGACACAAATCTCCACGTGTCCTTGAATCCCATCTCAGAGCTGGGATCGGGCATTTCTCCCGGGAGCCCTGGTCCTGTGTGATAGGGGACGGTCTTTAGTGGTTGAGACGTCAGCTGTGGGTGAGTTCGCTGCCACGTCGTGCCGGTCCTTCTGGCCCCGGTCAGTAGCTAAAGCTAAGGAGTGAATGTCTAGGTAAGTTCCTTGTGCTCCAAATCAAATCCAGCACCACAGGGTTCTTCCTCACCAGGAAATGTAATGTTAAAAATTATCATGTAAAGTAATCGGCATTGAAAGCAGTTATAAAGCTTATGTTTTATGGCCGCTGTGATTCAATAAGAGTCTCAGCTTATGGTAAAAATATTAATAGTGGTCAACCATTCACTTAGAATCATTTTGTGGGGTACGATAGAACAGGAAGTCTGGGGAAAGTTCTTGTTGTTTTTAGAATTTTTACTTGATCCTCTGAATCCTTAACTTATTCAGAATGACCCACGTGATTCATCATTTTAGTGGCTTTACGAGATGGAGAGTTTAGGAGCATATCGTCTCAAAGTAGCTTAAGTTAGAATGAAAATCTCATTATTAAAACATGTTTATTACTGTTGGCAGAAACTAAAATGTGACTAACGTCATGCCTTACTGTGTTGTGGATTGCGCCGATGGGGATGATGAATTACGTGGCTGGTTTTTATTGGGGTAGCCCACCTGTGTGCGGCTTTTGTGTGTCCCAAGTTTGAGGTGAACGTGACATTGCCTGTAGCAGAGGCCGGGTGAGTGATGCGTGTGCAAGTGCAGCTGCCCGGCAGCCTGTTCCCTCAGCTGTGTGGTTCTGGTTCTGGAGAACCGGGTCTTCTGAGGGAGGGACATTGCCCGGGGATGACAGGCTGACTCGAGCAGAGCAGAGCAGAGCAGAACGCCGCGACAAGCCACTCATTTCTTTTTTTATTATTTTTTTATTTTTATTTATTTATTTATTTATTTATTTATTGATTGATTGATTGATTGATTGACAGGGAGAGAGAGAGATACAGAGACAGAGAGAGAACTGAACTGGGGGAACTCCCAGTTCAGCATATGGTTCCGCACGGGCCGGGGCCGGGATTCGATCCCTGGTCCCCAGCGCTGCAAAGTGAGCGCCCAACCCACTGAGCCCTCCCGGCTTCCCCAAGCCACTCATTTCTATGCTGACACCAGCTACCATCCCACTAGTTTTATGACAAGTGCAAAACTCAAAAATCGTCCCAGGTTACAGCTCCAGAGAATAACGAACAAAGGCGGGCCGCTTGAAATCCCGTCTGCTGTTCTGGGGGCTACAGAGGGGAAGGCTGCGAGGCGACTCCCTCTTGGACCAGCCACCCAACGTGCGCTCTTGTACTGGTCTCGTCTCTCACGCCTCCCTCTGCTCCTCCTCTTTCTAGTACAAATGCCTCTTCTCTTGCTTTGCGGCTTTTCTAATCCAGATGACTAATCTGATCCAACGAGGAAGTGTCTGGGCAAAGCAGCTGTGTCCCATTTTCATCTTTATTTTGATTGAAACGCTTTTTTGAGGAGAGATAACACTGCACATCTATGATTTCATCACGGTGGTGGTTATTTGGGTCACGTGTCTACATTATTTTTCGGAAATGTTTTTAACTTCAGTCATCTTTTAGCGTCTGCCCGCACACGTCGTCAGTGTAGGCATTCGAAGAAGAAGAAAGGAAGCCACCATTGTACAACTGGTACATCATACGCACTCACGTGGTTTTCGGGTGGAAATTAAAAGCATATATAAGGCTCCTTGTGTTCGGCATATACTTGCGTTGTGGTTCAGTTTGATTCCATAAGTATTTCTACTCTTGTAATTAAAGGAGGCAGACATCTGGGTTCTAGAGCCAGCCCTGCCACAGACCAGCTGCGTGACCAAGTACTTCACCCTTCCCCGGCTTCAGTTTCCTCGTCAGTAAAATGGAAGGCATGATAATTCTTGCCTTACGAAATTGTTGTGATGAGTAAAAAGTTAGTTGTTGTGACAAATTGTGATGAATTAACTTTTTAATATGTGCAAATCACTTAATATATATGCTTATTCCATGGTTAATACTCAGTAAGTGTTAGCTATTATTATTATCGTGACTACTTTCCTGTAAATCTGTATTACCTGATTCTTAATTAGTAAATTTGGAGGGAAAAAAAAAAAAAAAAGCCCAAGGTCCAAGATTTTCTTGAAATGAATGTCGGTATTATTATACATGAAAAGCTAATAATTAAAGATTAATTAGTCAGTATTCATCTCTTTCTGAACCCGCTTCTAGTCTGCCTTGATAACATCTCTAAAACATGTTCACCACTAATCCAAAAATTTATCTCACTCTGAATTGAAAGTCCAAATTCTTCAAGTAACTGTCAGAATTCTGTTTTGTGTGCTCTTTACCTTTGTCCTAAAAAATGAAGTGATACAGTGTGCTTATTTAACCTTAACATTTTGCTTTTGGAAGTGTTTTTCTTTTACTTAACATCTCAAGTTTTCTTCAAACTAAATTTATATTTTTCAGACAGAGTTTGAAATATAAGTGAAAAGTGTACCTGGATGGTTGACCTTTTTGAAAACCTATTCCCTTTTGCTTTCAGTTTGATATTAAACTTGCAGTTTATTCCACATTGCAGATAAGTTAGTTAGCCTGACCACGTAGAAAACGTTCTTGCTCAAATTTACAATTTTTCCCACTGATGAGGAAGTTATGTGTGAGATTGTGTTTAATACATGGGTTTGTATTGCTATTATGAATTGCTGAGTCACTGTAGTGAATATTAAGCAGAGCGTTTAAGCATTTTCTGTATTTCATGTAATTTTTCATGCAGCAGTGATTGGGAAGAGGAATGCATAGCATTATATTTTCCCCAAAAACAGAACTTGAGAAAACCTGTGGTGTTACTAGAGAAGTAACAGACTCGTTTTCTTATTTATGAAAGGATCATATGTATTTTCGCAGATTCCTTTCGACCGATGAGAAAGTGTAGCATAAATAAAGGCATTGTACTTTAGGCTCATCTCGGAATACATTTGACTTCCTGGTGGGGAACCCAGGAAAATCATAGAGCTAACATTACTTCCTTCACTCCCCCGTAGATTAATATCACCAAGATGTTTCTCTCGTATCAAGGCAGGGTTAGGGTAGGGAGTTAAATTCCTCTCGTGTCTATAATATTAACAACACAACAGGAGTTAAGAGAGTTTGAAATATATAGGCACATAGTAAAGAGCAAGTTCAGGTACTGGTTGTCTGAGAGTTTGAATTTTTATTTAGAAACCAGAAGTGTAGATGTAGAAGCCAGCCACGAGAGGTTACAGTTGAAGACCAGGCGGGTAGAGAAGACTCTGAAGGAAAAGAATGTGGACTGAGGATACCAGAGAGGAAATCCAACACTTAGCAGGTGAGTGGAGTCCAAGTTAGCAACAGAAACTTGGACGGGGCTACTTAGACCGGCACACAAGTCCTTTGTAGCTCTTAAGTTTTAAATCTTCCAATTTATTAAAACGATCAATTGACAAACGTATGTGTCCCTCGTACATTGAAATTTTGGGACGTCAACCCTCAATCAGTCCCTCGCAACTTCTCTGGCGGGGTTTCATTGTGCTACAAAGCTTGCTTGTAAGTGTTTTATAGTCTTAACAGCTTTGAAGATTTCTGTGAAGACCTTCCTAGGAGGCTGTGAACTCCTTTTAGTTTTTATAGGGTGACTGGTCTGTTTAATGGTGTGTTTGCTTTAGGCGAATGGATTGTTGGATAACTGACCCTCTTTGCTACGTTGTGTAGGAGACATTCTCAAGAAAGCAAGGGATTGGTTGGCCGTCTCTGATATTGCTGAGACTGAGGAAGGTGGAGACTGAGATAATGATGTTTAACTCTTCAGGGAAGTTGGCTTCTGGTTGAAAAAGCAGTTTCCGTGCAGTGTGGGGTGGGCGCTGGTTTCCCAGTGTGGTGACGAAGGCACGAGTCAGAATCCAGGACATTCGAGTGAGCGCTGGGCTGGTATGGTGACCGTGATGGCGAAAGAGGAAAACGAAATGTGTGATGAGTTTGTCAGGCTCAAAGGAAGATTTATGTTGTTGTTTCAAGATTGTTGGAAGCCTGCGGCATTAGGAATCTTTTAGCAGGAAAGAGTTGAAGGCATGAGGAATCTTTTAGCAGGAAAGAGTTGAAGGCGTGAGACGGAGAGGGAGAATCATTGAGTGAACCAGGCAAAGAAGGAATCTCCTTCCTCCAAGAGGGAGGGCGAGCTGTGTGAAGGGAGAAAGCAGGAAATGGGTAAAAGTTGAGAGAGACATGGAAGAAAAGAAAGGAGGTCCGGTCACGGGGCAGGGACACAGTGGCTGCTGTCACCGGCCAGTCCCGGCTCAGCTGCTGGTGGATCAGGCTAGGGAGTCGCCTGGGGAAAAGAAAACAATTGGACCGACGCTGGGCATGCCCGGGAAGGGAACGGGGTGGTTGGGTTTCCCTAGTGTTGGGGGTGAGGTCATAGCTCAGGGCTCACTGCAATCCTTGGCAAAGGTTCCCGTGATCAGGAGGGAGGCAGAGTCAGTCCAAGTGGCCGAGAGATCAGGTGACCGGGGACCAGAGTGTACGGTGAGAGCCAAGAGCACACGCGGTGGCACGCAAGGAAGAATGAGGCCTACGGACAGGAAGCGGTGTCCTGGTCCCCTTGGGTGGCTCTGTGATACATTATCACAGGCCGCGTGGATGAGACAGTGGACGTTCCCTTCGGAAGGTCCTGGCTGACTCAGTTCTGGGGAGAGTCCTTCTCCTGGCGTGGGGAAGCCTGTCCTCTTGCCGTGTCCTCACGGGGGGAGAGACGGGGTGTCTCTTCTGGTCAGGGCACTGATCCCACCCGAGGGCCCCCCTCCTGTGACCTGGTCACCTCCAACGGCCCCGCCTGCGAGTGCCATCCCTTTGAGAGGCAGGGCTGCGGCACGGAATTTGGGGGACGCATTTCAGTCCGGAGCAGAAGGCGTGTGCAGAGAGGGGACTCTTGTCACGGAAGGGAGACAATTTTCCTACTTATTTGTGGTTTATCACAGCACAACTCAAAGCATACCGGGAGTATCTGGGCGCAAATTAAGTGTATTTAATCTAATTTAACAGGTAAACTCAAGGGGAAAATACACGGTGGGTTTAAATGTAATTTCGTAACTCGGTTGTTTTGCTAGCTGTATAACCATGAGAAAGTAGTTTGTGAAGTGTAGTATTTTGAGATGGTTATCAATCACAGTATAAGTGCATTATCATTTTTTAATAGAGAACTATTTAATAAATGTGCTGCATTGAGACCAGTAAATAAAAACCTTTTGTTTTGGATATTAAAAATACATTTATTACATTGGAAACATCAATTTTTAATTAGCAGATGTGATGTTGCTTTAAATATTTAAATTTTCTTTTAGATTGATTTCTAAATCAAGGTTGTTTTGCACTGAAGTTAGTTTTTAGGTGGTTTCTATACGGCAGTTTTTCTGGTCGGGAAATCGAGTCCCGGCTGTGTGGAGGGGCTGAGCCCACCCGGTCCTCCTGAGGTTACCGCTTCCCACCTTTCACAGCTTATGTTTAGAGACGCAAACATTAGCAGGCTTCTGAAAGCAGTTTTCATCTTACTCTCAATCCCCAAACAACTGTTTTAATGGAGCTAATGGAAGAGTTCTTTGCACATCTTCTAACAAATTGCTTTTTTCTTTAACTCTTCGCAATGGAGTATCATGGACTCTTTCTCCTGGAAGCCGTAACTTCGACGTACACGTGCATAGTAGGAGCAGTGGCTGTCATATAGAGCTAGAGCGTCTTTAAAAACAAAACAAAACCAAAAAACCCTCCTAAGGTCGGGTCTGAGGCCAGAGACTCTCATTATAATTAATGTAACGTGTTGGACTGCTTGTTTCGTTAATAAGTGGCTGAAATCTGCTTAGCTCACAACTTTAACCTCCACCCTCACAATTACACACCTTCCTTCCTCCCAGCTCACACAGTAACGGTCGGAGTGCCAGACACTATAACTGATAAGATAAGGAACGCCTGGCCCATTGCTGGGAGCCAGGGCCCCTGCTGGGCCCGCTGACGCACACAGTCTCCCTCTGATGTCACCGGCCTGATAAGTAGCACGCTGGCTGCTTTCCCACAGCTTGTGCCGGAGCGGGAAAAGGTTCTTTGTCTGAAAACGCAGCTCCATTGAAGTCTTTTTGAAGAATATATTATTGCTTTGCTTTGACGGCGGGCCAGATTCCTGTCTGCTTAAATGGTGCGGTATTATTCCTGAATTGGGAGGCAGAAACGAATGCTTGTGAGCAAGAATGTGCTTAATTCATTAAGTACGGTATTCTGTGACACATTCCCACTTACCCATCTCCACATTTGTGTGTCTTTCTTTTTCCTGAGAAAATAAGAGGGGGCAGCTCGGTAGGTCCGAGATAAAAAGCTCACGTCTACGCTGTCCCCGTGTGTGCGCTCACCCTGATCTTAATGAACCTGTGACCTGGGGGAGACCGGACGTGGACTAGGGCCGAGTGAGCAGCACTTCCCACCGGACAGGAACCTTTGTGTCAACGTACTTATTGGCATTTGTACCGAAATATGTAGAAATATTAGCTTCGTGACATTGAGCTCATCAGATCTGGTGGTCATCTCCTGGGGGATATGCACACGTATTCTCTCGACTGATTAAAACCCTTGAGGGAACACGCGGGAGCCGAACTGTCACTGTAATGAAATGCCTGCCTCTCTGTGTCAATGGCTCATTACGAAATTCTGAAGAATTCAGACAACTCTCGCCTGTGCTGTTCCACCTGCCACATTAAAAAAAAAGGGGGGCGGGGGCCAAGATGTCTAGACGGAAACGACAGATCTGAGAACCCAGACGGCCTCAGACGTTGTGTGTCCAGATGAGGCGCCGCTAATTCTGAGACCAGCTCACGTTAGGGAAACTCAGGTTTTGCATCGTCTTCTAAACTCTGCCTTTCAAAACGCACGCCAGTTACGCAAAGCAGGCGGAGAGTGTAGGTTACGGTCACAGGCGTGCGCGGCCGCCAGGACCCTGAGGGGCGAACGGCAAAGCGCACGTGCTGAGAGTGGAGAATCTGAGGAAGCGGCAAAGAAACGTTTGGGGAATCTAGACATGCCACCGAATTCCTAGAGATTCGTTTTTAAGCTGTGATACTCTATTGAGGCCACTTTCATAACAACACAGTGCTGTGTCTTGTTAAATATTCTATAAACTCGCGTCTTATATCTGTGTTAGCAAGTGCTAACAGATACTGAACGCGACTTTAAGCCATTGTATCTCCTATTATTTAATCCGGAAACAGTCCAATGAGGCAGCGATGTGGTCACTGTCTCCATCTAACAGGCGAGGCGGCAGTTAGGGCCCAGAAAGGTCAGCGCACGTACCCAGTAACCCAGTAAGTGGTGGAGCCCGGGGAAGAACCCTGGGGGTCTGTCGGTAACAGAATTTCATGCCGTCAATGACATGGTGTCACAGTGACCGGAAGAATAACGCCCCGTTTTCCTTAGCGGCTGACGTACCGTCTCCAAGTGATGAAGGATTGAGGAAGGGGACTGGAGTTTCTGAGCTAGTCGGTGGCATTCCTGACGCTCTCCAGAAATCAGATGTGCGCTGTTGGTGTTTCACTCTTTTCCTGCTCTAAAGACACACGCACACGGCTGCACTGTGTGCTGCTGTGCGTGCGCAGTGAGTTGACGTTCGAGTCTGCGGCGTTTCGATGCCGAGAACCCCGGTCACGGCGCTGCTTAGCGGTCGGGGGGTCAGCAGCGGCTGTGCTGGGGGCTGTGGGGCGGGCAGAGCGGCCGAGGGCTGCGTGGTGGGCTGAAGTGGACAGGCTGTCTTGGGAGCAAGTGGTCGAAAACTCGTTCGGATTTGCTGCCTGTAAACAGTGTCGGTGGCTGGATCGCGAGGACGTGAACACAGCAGGCGGACCAACGGCGAACACCGACCCATGGAAACCTTTCTTTTTTTTAAAGCAAAATCCCTTGGCCTAAGAGATGGAGTGTGATCTTCCAAAGGGTGTCCTCCTGTTGACAGTGGCTAAGGCACAAACTAGAGGACTGTCTTGCCCCGAGCCAAGCGCGACAGATAGAACCGAGTGCCCGCCAGCGTTCACTCGGCCTCCCTTTCGCTCTGAGATAACGTTCCCGGAGCGGCGACACTGACTCTTGAGCCGAGGAATGTTTTTAATATGTCAGTGCTGAGGCCTAAGTGGTGTGTCATTTCTTGTTCCAGCCCCTTGGCAGGATCCAGTCCTTTGGTTTCCCAGCAGAATTCCACGGCGTACGCTGCTGTTTCGGTCTTTTCCTATTTGCCAGCAAAGAGCGAGGAGCGCCACCACGGGCAGGAACCTGTCTGCTAGGCGGGCCACGAGCACGCTCGCATCCCCACAGACGCAGCCTGGGGGGGGGGGGTCGCGTGTGCAGCGTCCTGTCCGGTGGGCTCAGTGTCACCTGGGCGCGTCGTCGTAATGGGACGAAGTAGTGGAATTGCTGGAAGAGAAGCAACTCGTTAGGGTCATGACTTCATTCGCTTTCTTGTTCAATCCCCGAACATTCCTCGGATGCTTCCTGTGTGGACGTAGCCTGTCTGTCCTCACGGTGCGTGCAGATCCGTCCACTGGCTGGACTTCATGTGGAAGCGCTCCCGGTGCTGTTCCTGCCACGCTGCACGCGTGCAAAAAGCAGGGCAGTGGGGGGTGTGCGTCACCCCGCGTGAGGTCCCCGCTGAGGTCAGATGGCTCCGCGGCCTTTCACGCGCTAAAGGGCGGCCCTTGTGGTGTGTTTACTGCCGTGGCTTTTTTTTTTTTTTTTAATTTAGTTTTTAAAATGTTAGTGCGTCCTCCAAGCCTCGTGCCCCAGTGCCGTCCAGTGTTCGTTCCTAAGTGCAGGGAGGCTTCGGCGTGCCTGCCGGAGAAGCCCGTGTGAGAGGCGAGCGTTCTGCAGGCCCGAGCTACAGCTCCGTGTGACAGAGCCAGCAGAGCTCGGGCCGTCCGGGACGTCTGCAGCCAGGTCACCTTGCTCGTCGTGTTGACAACGGCTGGACTTTCTTCCGGACGGCCCTTGTATGTACTCAGAAAGTGTCTTTAAACGGAAACACGCATAGAACGAGGTTGTGTATCGATCGGTTGGTGAAAATGTGACTGTAAGTTCACGGGAACCTAACCTCTTACTCCCCAAGGAGCGAGGGTTGACTATGCGCTAATTGAGGCGTTTGTGTTGACTGTATAGCTAGAACATAAGCACCGCGCCTGGCAAGGAATAACAGGAGTTCCACGCCCTGGATGTAAGCGGGTGAGTGCAACGCAGTGTCTGCCTTCACAGATCACGCTGGTGGTGCAGAGAGGCTGAAGTCGGTGTTCAGAAAATGGATGTGCTGACGACCTCCCCAGCGGATCTTGCAGCCAACTTTGAAGATGTTTTTTGGGGGGGGGGGTTGATGTGCCAGTTTATTACCCTTTTTAAAGAAAATTGAACTACTCCTGTTTTAAAATTAAGTGGTGTTTGAGAAGATTGGTTTTGAGTGTGAAAACATCATTCATCTTAAACAAAATACACTGTTTACTTGATGTTCATAGAGTAAAATAACGTGAATTGTAGCAGTTTTCACAGGCACTTTCGAAAGCACTTCATTAATTCTTACTCAAGGGCCCCCCCATGCATCTTGATGATTAATAGTGTTTTTGAATGTTTATTATTTCTTGAGGTAGTGTGTATGCAGTTATTAAAAAGATTAATTTGTCTCTTCCAAACACGTTAGAAATCGGTGTGAGATGTTCGGAAAGGAGGGCTATAAAGGTGGGCTGGATAATACACCCTTTTACACGCTGGCCTGACTGCTTGCGTGTTCACGTGTGTTCGGTGTGTGTGTGTCCCCTCACGGGGCCTTCTGCTTGGGAGGACACCC
Source organism: Craseonycteris thonglongyai (assembly GCA_004027555.1). Lineage (NCBI taxonomy): Eukaryota > Metazoa > Chordata > Mammalia > Chiroptera > Craseonycteridae > Craseonycteris > Craseonycteris thonglongyai. Next base: position 19,532 of record PVKE010002226.1, read on the forward strand.
CCCCCACTGGACTGGGGGCCCCTCAGCTCAGTGGCACCTCGTGTCAATCCACTGCCTCTGCCACGACCCTGTTTTCAAATAAGGTTGCATTCTGAGGTCCTGGCCCTTGGGACTTGGGTATGTGGGTTTGGGGTGGGGAATGCGATTCAACCTGCAACACCCCTTCTGTGATGTCTAATTGCTGCCATTTCCTGAGCGTTCTGCTCGAGGTGGTGACTGGGAGTCTTAAAGTGTCCCGGCGTCTAAATGGGCACTTAGCATCCTCAGCTCCTTCTCCTTTAGCACGTCCGTCCGCGTGAGGCTAACTGGCCTGCGCTTTAAAAGCCGACTCCTCTCCATTTACTTCGCCTCCCTCCCTCTCTCCTCCTGCCCCTCCCTGCCTCCCCTCCCACACCTCCCCTCCCTCCTCCCTCCTCTCCCTGGCTCGCCCTCCTTCTCATTTGTTTACGTTCTTCTAAAAACCTCCACCCGTGGAAAAAGCCGTCGCATCCCGTCTTTTGGCAAACGCCGGGCGGAACCGGGACCTCCGGCCCCCGCACCGCCGGCCCTTGGCTGGCACGTGGGTGCTCTGTGCTGTGGACCCCTCTGTGCGTGGCGGGACACTCAGCAGCCGTCCTCGGGGCCGGTACCCTCTCCCCTCCGGCTCCTCTGGACCACACAACACGTTTTCAGACAAGCCCGCGGTCCCCAACCGGTGACTTAGACCTTCCCGTGTACCAGGTCAGGGGCCGAGGCTTCCAAGGGCTTGACGGTGACAGACTGTCCTCAAGTGACTCTGGTCGCTGACGCGGGTTACGCAATGTGGGCCCTGCCGGCCAGGGAGCCGTTTATCAAGGAAGCACAGAGTCAGAGGGGGCGGGGTGCTCTGGGCGGGGCCCCCCCAACCCAGGCGGCCAGAGGCTGAACCCCTTCCAGGGCCTGTGAAGAAATGTCAGCTGTCATGCACCCCCACCCGTGAGGACGTCTCCTTAAGAGCCTCAGACTTTTTAAACTCTTTGTCTGCAATTGTAGGTTTACACATATTTATCTGAAAAGTGGTTTTGAAGACGAGCTGATCGAGCGCTTGTGTTTTCATGCAAAATAGTTGTGAAATTCAGACCTTTCCTGTCGACTTAAAGTCAAACTTACTCCTTTTCTGCAGGCGTGTAGATTGAGTAACGCGCTGCATTCTTCGGTTCCTTAGTGAAGCGACAGCCTGGGAGGGGACTTCTGGTTTCCTTCTGTGAAGGTGTTGAAGCGTTGCAAGCGTTATTCTTCTTCTTGTTCCAGCTCTAGGCAGCTGCCAGGGCCGTGGAAGGCTAACCACGGTCTCGCGTGCGTGGCCGCTCAGGGCTGTGCTGAGGAGCGGCCCCCGAGGATGCAGCAAGTGCCCCCGGCACCAGCCTCAGTTTTGTTTCATTTTTTAGTGTAGTTACGTTAGAACCGAGAGTTTCCTATTGTCCGTCTTGTATCTGATGGAATTAAATTGCGGTGTAATATTTAACTGTGTCTACCATTGGAATCTGGAAACAATACACAGTGGCACGAGAAAAAGCTATAGATGAATTTGCAAAGAATGAACATCTCCGTGATACCGCGCTTTCTCATCCACGCGCATACAGGTCTAGCTCGCCCTGGAACTGCTCTGTAGTTTGTGCTTGCACTGTCGCAAGTTTTCAGGTTATGGGTCTTTAACTTATTTTGCTAAAGTTAGTGCTACGTATTTTATTTTCTTTTTGATGTTAACTTAGTTTTAAAATGATTAATATTTAGAAAAATTATTGATTTTTTTGAAATACCATGAGTATGATGGATTTAATAAAATGTGCTTATTTCTTCTGGTTGCTTTTTTTTTTTTGTAGATTCATTAGGATTTTCTACCTACGAGATTATGTACGGTGTTTGGGAATAAAGACAGCTTTATTTCTTCCTTTCTAATGTGTATACTTTTCCTCTTTCTTTCTTTTTTTTTTTTTTTTCTTGCATTATTTTACTGTCTAGAACCTTCAGGACAAAGTTGAATTGAAGTAGTGAGAGCAGATAGCTGCTTCATTGCTTGTCTTGGGAAAGCATTCAGTTTTTCACTATGACTGTTAAGTTTCCTGTAGAATTTTCCTGGATGCGTTTCATATGGTTGAGGACGTCTTCTTTTTCTACGTCTTTAGGAGTTTATATCATGAATGTGTTGGGTTTTGTCTTACAACTTGTGTATCCTCTTAGATGATCATACAGTTGTCCTTTATTAACATGTTATGTTATGTTCATTGGCTTTTGGATGTTAAACACATGGCATTCGTAAGAGGAGACCTTGAGCGTGGTGCATATCCTCTTTTTTTATAGGTTGTTGAATTCAATTTGCTAATATTTTGTTAAGGGTTTTTGCTCTATATTTATGAGGCACACTGTTCTTTGGTATCAGGCAAAATGCCTCATAGCGTGGATGGGGAAGTCTTCTCTCCAGACTCTGTGAAAGACGTATTATTTTCTTCTTAATTATAATTCACCGGGGAAGCCAGGATGGCCCAACAGGTTGAGTGCTCGACTTGCAGCCCTAGGGTCGGAGGATGGAATCCCAGCCCCGGTCCATGTGAACCCATATGCTGAACTGGGGTGTGTTCCCAGTTCTGTTCTCACTGGGGCGAGCTTCACATGTGGGAGGCCCCCTGGCCGAGTTCCTGCTCTGTGCAGCCCCACGCCCACCTGTGGAATGAAACGATACTGAAAACTAAAATTAATGATGTGCAACTATGGAGACTGTTCTGCCCCCAGCCCCCTGTCTGTTTCTGTCTCTCTGTCCAAAAAAAAAAAAAACAAAAAAAACCCAACAAAAATAAATCTTTGAAAAAATATAATTCACTAATGAAACCACATGCCTTTTTTTAAAATTATTTTTTATTTTTTTTAAGCTGATTTGCAGTGATATTGCTGACTGTCTAACCTTTCATAGGCTTATCTGTGCAGCTGCGGTGTCTGTGATTTGAGCCTTTGCTGTTACCATCTTTTAACCAGTTATTCCCACTCAACTAGGGATTTAACATCCTTTTAAAACTTAAATTTATGATATATCTGCTTGCTCACGTGCCTGCATTCGTTGCTATGTTAAAACTCAAGTAAATTTAAAGTGTATTTTCGAGACTGTTCGGCTGCCAGGGGAAGTGATTTAAGATGTTTGGGGTTGGGAAGCCGGGAGGGCTCAGCGGGTTAAGTGCTCGCTTTGAAGCCCTGGGGACCGAGGATCGAATCCTGGCCCCGGCCCATGTGGACCCACATGCTGAGCTGGGGTGTGCCCCCAGTTCAGTTCTTGCCGGGGCCTATGTGGGAGGCTCCCGGCCCAGTTCCTGCCCTGCGCAGCCCTGTGCCCACCTGTGGAGTGAAACTATATGGAAAACTAATGCTGTCAACTATGGAGCCTGCTCTGGGCCCTCCCCCTTCTCTCTGTCTCTCTCTGTCTCTGTTTCTCTCTGTCAAAAATCAATAAAATAAATCTTTAAGATGTTTGGGGCTGGGCATCTCTGTGGCTATGGACTGACTTGTGTTCCCCCAAAGTCATGTGTTGGATCCCTAACCCCCATCTTGACGACGTGGAGGAAGGAAGTAGTTAAGGTTAAACGAGGCCCCTTGTTCCCCTAGGATTAGTGTCTATGTCATGGGAGACGCCCGGGAAATAACACTCTTTCCACATGCGGAGGCCACCCGGGGAGGTGCCTGTACGAGGCACAGACCCTGCTGGGTCCTCTATCGTGGGCTTCCCAGGCTCCTGAGCTGAAAAAGCAGAGGTCAGTGCTTCAGCTGTGGTCTCTGGTCACGGCAGCGGGAGCTGGCCGCCTCGAGGGTGAGCTGCTACCCAGCGAACGCCCCTCGGGTCGCCTGCGTCTGCTGGTGGCCGTCTACACTGCGTGTTTCCTCTCCGGAGCGCGTCTCTGCCGGTTGGTGCGTTCCCAGAATCACGCCCCTGTCACGTTCCTGCCCCTCTGGTGCTGGTGTGAGCTGGGGGAAGGCGAGACGTCCTTCCCCTGAGCACAGCCTAGTGAGTCAGTGACAGCGCAACCCACTGGGACGGCAGCGGGTGGTTGTACTTTCTGTTGAACTGATGACGGGTCACGGAGTTTGGGAACTGCGTCACACTCCCCCCTTTTCTTAATGGGGGTAACCATCAAAATAACCCAATTTTCAAACGTGTGTCAGTTTTCAATTTTTTTGCGTTCGCCAAGGACCGCACGTGTCAGGGCTTAACGCGATGCCCGCTTCTTCGCTCACAGTCCTGTGGCCCCGGACCCTGTGCACCGTGTGCTGTGTGGCTTGGTTTGTTTAATTCTCGTTCTGCCCAGGGTGTCACAGGACTGAGGTTGAGGAGTCCGCCCCACGGCGTCTCCCTCTGGAGGCCCTGCTTGCGAACCCATCCTTGTCTCTGGTGGCTTTCGGTGCCTGTGGCTGCAGCCCTGAGCCCCCCGCCCCCGGCCCCCATTGCCTCGCTGGGTGGGCCGCATCCTTGACACCCGACTTTGCACCATCCTGTGCCCTGAACCTCAGACTTCCGCTCCTGCTGCCACCAGAGCCGGTTCTGCTCCGCAAGTGCTCGTGCAGGGAGGTCACACCCACCTGGACAGTGTCCCTGCTCTCAGGCCCGGGTGCAGTGCAACGCCGCCTGCCCACGGGCGTGCCCCCCACCTGAGCCCCCCCACCCAGGCGTGGGCCCCCCAGGAACGTTCTGGGGCATCGTAGAATTTCGCCTGTCACTAAAGGCTTTTCTGTGAGTGAATATGCCTGTGCTTTGCAATCTTGATGATGTGAATAAAGAGAGGATTGATTGATCAAAGGATTTACTAATAAGCCCACTGGGAAAAAAAACATGTGCATACATGGCTTATATTTTTCTACAATGGCTGAATCTTTCTCATGAGACCAGGTATAATGATGTCCTTCCGTGATTTAAAAACACCGTGCGGGGCAAAGGTGGGAACTAAGGGCGTTTTCTTTCACCAGGTAGGATGCCATGCAGTGTTCCTGGGAAGCTACTCCGCTTGTGAGTCTCAGTGCTGTGGACGGCTTCAGGGGTTCACCTCTTAGCCCTCGTTTCTCCTGAGGTGCAGGGTTGTAGTCCTGGCTGCTTACTAGAGATTCCCGTAGAGGGGGTCCCAGGCACTCGCATAGAGGGGGTCCCAGGCAACCCCATAGAGGGGGTCCTGGTCACCCGCACAGAGGGGGTTCCAGTCCCACGCCCATAGAGGGGGCCTCAGTCACCCCCATAGAGGGTGTCTCCTACGTTTCAGGCCCCTGTCAGTAACCGAAGTGGGAACCAGGTGTCCTGCACCTTATCAGCTTGCGGCGTGGCTACCTGTCTGGCTGCTCACCTTCCTACTTTCTATGAGTCCCCTGATTTGTCCAGAAGCACCGTACGATGTCTGAGACAGCGCTCCTTCAGTAATACTTTTAGAGGGGGAAGTGTAAGCAGTAATACACATTTATAGAGGACATCTAGGAAAATACCATTTCTAGATCAATTTATATAATAAGGTATTTTAAGAAGGTATGTTTTGAAGGTATGACTTTTAAGTCATTTTGAGAAAACTGTTATTTGATTTTCTTTTGGTATATGAATATCGTGATTAAAAAAAAAGTCTACTTGACAAGTAAAAAGGAATGGTTTATAGGAAGGCCTAATATATGGGATTTGTATAGTTTTACTTTTAGTGTGTAATTCTTTTAAACAAATAAAACTGCTGATGTGAAACGCTAAAAAAAAAATTTCACCAGGGTAGTAAATGGTCATAAAAATTATAGTTGTTATTCTATTTGTCTTATCACAGTTTTAAAACAGTAAACACTGAGGTTTTTAATTAAAAACCTGCCTGTATATTTATTATGTTGCTCTCTTTTGTGTTACTTCATTTTCTATTTTTATTTGATCACATTCAGTTGAAACCTATATTCTTTCCTTTCTAAAGTATTTAAATTTTTTTTTTTAGAAAACATGATATGCTACTATAAGTTTATTTCTATGGGATATTTTATCATTTTATTTTTTTAAAGAGATTTATTTTATTGTTCGAGAGGAGAAAGAGAGAAGGGGGAGGGCCCAGAGCCATCTCCATAGTTGTACATTGTCAGTTGTGACGTGGTTTCATTCCACACAGGTGGACGTGGGGCCATGCGGGGCAGGAACCGAACTGGGGGCCTCCCGCGTGGGAGGGGAGGACCTTCCCGCCATCCCGGCGGTTACCAGTTGCACCGCAGTTCAGCACGTGGGTTTGCACCGGCCGGGGCTGGGCATTGAACCCCGGACCTCGTGGTTGCAAGGCAAGTGCTCACCCTGCTGAGCTATCCTGGCCTCCCCTCATTTTATTTTTTACATCACTTGCTTTACTGAAAGTCTCAGTATACAGGGGTAGACTGAAAACTCGCCTTGTTATTGTTACTGTAAGTTTGTTATTGCGGTTCATTTTCTTGTTACTGTTACTTTAAATGTGTAGGTTGTGCTGGTCCTTGGGTAGCTGAGCTGTTTGTCCGCTGATCCACTGTGTGTCGTGGACGAGGCGCAGAACAGACTTAGGTAGCATGAGACTTACCTGCATTTAAGTGGCCGTCCCCCAACAGTTGGGAAACCGCTTTCACTTTCAGGCAACCGAGTTTGACGTTAGCCGTGTGGTCACGGTCACCGTGCCGAGCGTATGACTTGCGTGTTGATTCTCTCTGCCTGCACTGTTCCCAGGTCGGTGGCTCCGCAGGGCTGCCTTTCATCGCAGATCAGTCACTGCAGCTGTGGAGGAGGGAGCTGCGTCCGTCCCTCTGTCTTCCCGGCGGAAGCCGAGCGTCCTTGGGTGACTTCTGCCTTTACCTCCAGGCGGCTTCCTCCTTCCTGTGTTCATGCCTCTTCTGATTCGGCGGCTGCTTCCTCCCCGACTGCTCTCCGGCTTCTCCCTCTGCCCCCGGGTGTCTTGTGGCTTTGCTCTTGGCCTCCATTGCATGTACGGACCGTATCCCAGTGGAGGAACTGCGACGGCCGGCCTCATCTTCTGTGTGTGAGAGCGCCAGGCCGAGGGGGTTAAGCGACTTTCTCGAAGAACTTAGTGGAGCCTGCACCTGCCGACGCAGAACCTGGAGGACCAGGATCCTTGCTGGGTTTGCGTTAAAGAGCTGAGTCTTAGTCCTGCACGCTGTGTAGCCTGCGCCTGAGTTCCGCCCCCCCCCCGCAGACTTCTCTCGGGAGGTGCAGTTGTCGGGGTCACGGGCAGGGTTAATTTAGGTGTACGCAAGCATTCTCTTGCAGTTCTACTTGAAAATCATTGTTTTCATCTCTCTCGTACCTCTTTGAGGACCTTGAGTTTTTGCCCGGCTTCCTCAGTTAAAGAAACTTTCATCAGGGTCCCCCGTCAAGGGGGCACGTGCACCTCGCTGCATTTGGGTTTGCAGGTAAAGCAGTGTGGGGCTCACCTTCTGACACGCAGGTGGCAGGCGTTCGGACAACGTCTGCTGTGCTGCCGAGACAGCCCGCATGCAGGCTGTGCGCTCGCGTGGAATGAGCAGGCCGTTATGTGGGTCAGCGTCCGGGTTCACTAAGTGACTGCTTTTGGGGAAGCCGGGAGGGCTCAGCGGGTTAAGCGCTCGCTTTGCAGCCCCCGGGGTCCAAGGATCGAATCCCGGCCCCGGCCCGTGCGGGCCCACATGCTGAACTGGGGTGAGCTTCCCAAATGCGGCGAGGCCCCCAGTTCAGTTAAAAAAAATAAAAAAATAAAAAAATTAAATAAATGACTGCTTTTTAGGGCGTAGACGCATCTCGTTTCGGTAGGTGCGTTTGGACAGGAAGACGTGATTTAGGTGAGAGAGAGAGAAGGCGAGGATAATAAGGCAAACTTTTCTCAGCTCTGTTGAGACTATGGACTTAAAACATACGAGTTTAAAGTGAACAAGCTCAATGATTTCACGCATGCACACAGTGTGAAGGTCACAAGCAGGTCAGTGAACGCCCACGTCCCTCACATAATGGCCTTTCGGGAGGGATAACTCCTGTTGATGTGGGACCATCCAAATTGGCAGAGACTTTTTATAAGAATTTCTTTTTGTTTTTCTTTTACATTTTATTTTTTATTGGTTTTGACAGACACAGAGATAGACAGAGAGAAGGGGGAGGGCCCAGAGCCGTCTCCATAGTTGTACGTCATCAATTTTCACATGGCTTTGTTCCACACAGGTGGGCGGGGGCCACGCAGGGTGGGAGCCGGGCTGGGGGTCTCCTGCATGGGACACATACCCCCTCAAGCCAGGGGCTGAACCAGGGGGCGAGAACCAAACTGGGGGCCTCCCACATGGAAGCACACCCCAGCTCAGCATGTGGGTCCGCACGGCCCGGGGCCGGGATTCGATCCTCGGTCCCCGGGGCTGCAAAGCGAGCGCTTATCCCGCTGAGCCCTCCCGGCTTCCCCCGAGAATTTCTTTCAGCCACGGTGACAGTTGCTGGGAAGCAAGGTTGCTGAGGCCCCTGAGAGCGGATTTGGAGTTGAGGAGCGAGTGTGAGGAAGAGGAGGGAAGGTGGAAGAAAGCGGGGCGGGGGCTGGTACGGGGCGTTAACCAGGTCAGGATGTTCGGAGGGGTCCGACAGGAGGCCTTTTGGAGGTGTGAACCCAGAGGCACAGACGCAATGGCGGGGCTGCCTAGGCCCGAGGTACGTTACAGGCCTGGGGCGTGACTGCCCGGGTGACCTGCCCGGTGAGGAGTTTACAATCAGTCACCCTGTGGGGTCACTTTCAGGAGGGCCCCCTTTTGCACCCACACGTTTAAGACCCGCTCTGGTAACTTCCGAGCGGGCAGTGCTGTATTGTTACAGTCGTGGGGCCGCACGTCCCATCCCTGAGCTCCTGTTCTCGTAGCTGGAAGACTGGACCCTCCCAGCAGCATCTTCTCCTGGGTTCACACCGGGGAGAAGTCAGCCCAGACTCAGCCTCTTCGTGCTTGCTCGCGTTCATGGGCAGCCGCGGTTCCGCCCACCCAGTTATCCCAGCGGGACCGGGGCGCGGGTCACCCTGCTCAGGTGACGTGCCAGCCCTCACAGGCCAGGCTGTTGTCTGACGACATCTATCACAGTGCGGGACTTGACATCGCGGAAGCTGTTCACGTATATGTTGTTATCTCGGTGTACCTTAGAGTTGTAACAAGACTTTGAGGTGCTGAAAGTTGTTATTCTTCACACCTGGAGCGGACCTATAGGAAATTAATAGATTTGAGACAAGTATTGTGATAAATCAGAAAAAAGATGGTGAGTCACATATTACCTTAGAATTTTAAAATATGCGATTCCTTCTAATGTAGCTGTTAGCTATAGTGAGACAATGGGAGTTCAGGACTTATGTATGTATTTTTTTTTTTCTTTTTTCTGTGATTGGGCAGGAACAGGGAAGTTGATGATAAGACATCTGATTTGGGAGGAAAGAGTTTTTGCGGATCAAGAACACCTGGGCTGGGGTGAGATAGGCGCACGAAGTGGGGGGCAGCGCTGGGTGCTAGCCTTATGTTTTTAAGATTTTTTAAATTGTTTTTGTTTTGTTTTTTTGACAGAGAGAGAGACAGAAGGGGGAGGGCCCAGAGCAGTCTCCACAGTTGTACGTCATCAGTTTTCTACACGGTTTCGTTCCACACAGGTGGGTGTGGAACTGTGCAGGATGAGAACTGGGCTGGGGGCCTCCCACATGGGAAGCGCAGCCCACTTCAGCATATGGGGCTACATGGGCCGGGGCCGGGATTCGATCCTTGGACCCCGAGGCTGCAAGATGAGCGCTCAACTCACTGAGCCAACCCGACTTCCCCAACTTGCCGTATGTTTTTGAATTTTATTTTTCTCAAAGAATACGGGCAGGCACATGTTGGGGCTTTTCTCTCAATATTAAGATAGTAGAGTTAGTTAATAATTGAAAAATTGTCCTTTTTTTTTTTAAATCTGTTTCTAACAATAGACCCTTTAATACTGATGATTAACTTAAAAATATCCCTCTACATGAAAAAAAAGCAATCATATTTAGCCTCTGATTTGAAAGTGATTTTCTAAGTTTTTAATGACTATTAAGATAAGATTTCAGAAATAATGCATGCTTGAGCATGTAGACACCCATTTTTAGAGCCATCATTTGTCATAAAGACACATTTAAAGATATATCTGAAGTGAACCTAAATATGTATCCAGTTGGTGATGTAACCAGAGCAAAGACTATTTCAAGTGACTTTAAAGTACAATATTTGTTCATTTCTAAGTAAGATGCATCCTAAAGGACAAAAAAATAAATAAATAAAAAATCCCACTTATCTGTTTGTAGTGCTCACATACTGTGTGTGTGTGTGTGTGTGACAAGTGTGGTCACACAGTCTGATGTCATCATTCCTGGCACTGAAACGGCACTGCCCACTGACGAACTCACAGGTGATGAGGAGCATCGTCTGCCCTGGGTCTGGGCAGAGCCTGTCTGTGCGGAACCTGAAGCGTGCACTCCCGCAGACGGTGATCAGGTCATCAAGGACCCCTAGAGTCTTGTCACGCGACGTGGGAAGCAGCTTAGAGAGGCTTCTCCCACCGGCCGAAACGATGGGCCAACTTGAGTAGCTGTAAAGATAATAGTTACAGTGGAAGAAACAGATCAAATTTGTTCCGCTACCTAAACGTTGTCATAGCGCCGACATTTTTTAGTTGGTCACCCACAGGAGATGGCTGCTGAACCAACTCGGGGAGAAACTGCTGAAGAAAAGGGGAGCGCGTTACACGTCTGTCTTGTCTGATCCATCTCGTATCTACGTCAACTACCCAAACGGTAGATGAGGCAAAATTTCTGTTCCATAATTTCAGCTAATAGAGGAAGGGGGTGTTGGGGGGTTAGGACCACCCCCATTTTCAAGCCCTACCGAATGAGCTAGTAACTCTTGCGTCATTGATGCTGCTGATGTCCCAAACAAAGAGACGGCCAGAGGGTAGGAACTTCTGAGCAAAGAACACGATACCACTTGCACATCGCCTCCTCACCCCCGAATCGAGCCTGCAGACTTCATTTCGGTTTTCAGGAAAAGTGCCGGGCAGGCGCACAGGCTAAACAAGACCACGGGGAGAAAGTCACAAAGCGCCTGCGTGTTAGGACAGCGCAGGACAGGCCGGCTCCTCCGTGAGAAACTGTAATGGGGGACCCATGAGAGACGGAGGGGAGATGGCAGGATGAAAGAACTGAAAACTCCCCGCCAGCTGCAGCGGCAGCGTGCAGACCCGACCTGGGTCCAGGTTCCTGAAGCATCCTGAAAGGAGCCGAGCATTAGAGACTTGGACATTTGGATATCTGATTTTATTAAAAAGAAGGATTCATTTCTCTGTCTGTGTGACAGTGTCGTTTGTGGCTAGAACCGTTATAGAGACACGCGGTGACGATGCATATAAAGTGCTTCCAAATGACGCTGAGAGCCGGTCCTGGCTGGGAGTTCATAATTGCCGACGTGGAGTGTGGAGTACGTGGGAGGCCGTTACGGTTTCTGTGTGGTTTTAGAACAGGTTTAGACTTACATGCGTGTATGTGTGTGTGCACGCCTGTGTGCACGTGCACACGGGACACGGAAACTACCGGGTCCTCGTTGTCTGTGTTGCGTGCACGGACACCCGAACGACCCTCTCGTGGTGGCTGCGTGGCTCCGTAACAGCATCGAGGCAGGCGGCGCTGCTGTCGCTCTTCCCGTCGGCCTAGCTCTTTCTTGAACGGAATGAGCCTCAGTCAGCTCAGCGGAGGTCCTGCTGGCCCGTACGTTTAGGTCACTTTGTCACATTCTGCCTTCCATCCTGGGACACCCTGACTGCCTACAAATTTTTAAATGTATAGACATTAAAGTTTATTTTTGTGCCGAAACATGCAGACTGTCCTGTGTCACCGTTACTGTGGGGTGCAGTGGAGTTCCTTCACCCTAAGAGACGCCCCGTGCTCACCCCGTCGGCCTTCCTCCCTCCCCCCCACAGCACCGGGCCACCGCCGATCTTTTTACCACCTCTCCCTCTAGTCTGACTTTTCCAGAATGTCCTGGAATTAGGCTTATACGACAGGCGGCCTTTCCAGACGAGCGCTTCGCGCTGAGCGTTCCGCGCTCCAGAGCCCACCGGGCCCTTTCGTGGCCTGTGAGCCCGCTGCCGTCGGTGCCGTGTCCTGCTTGGTTAGGGACACGCCGCGCGCGGTGCATGCGTTTGCCGGCTGCAGGACGCCTGGGGTGGCGATGAGTAGAGTTGCTGTCAACATTCACAGGCGGGTTTTCGTGTCATCATCTCAGCTGGGTGAATACCGCGTCCTGGGACTGCTGCCACCACGGGGTCCGGCTGTATTTAGCTCATAGGAAATCGCCAGAACATCTTCCCAAGTGACCAGCATTTTGCGTCCTTACCAGCAGGGAGGGAGCCTGCGTTGCTCGGCTTCCTCCGCAGCACTTGGTGCTGTGGGTTTCTTGGAGTCTAGCCGTTCTTGGCGGGAGGTAGGAGAGTCCCATTTCTTGCACTAACTGCACTTCATCAGTAAAGATGGAGCAGCGTTTCACACGTCGACTTGGCACATTTTTGTCTTTGGTGAAGTGTCTGTTTAGGTCTTTTGACTTATTTTTAATTCGGTTGTTTTTCTTCTTGAGTTTTAAGCCTTCTTTGTAAATTTTAGATACAAGTCCTTTGTCACCCGTGTAATTTTGTAATTTGGCCAGTAGGACTTGTGTAATAGTGCACTGAGACGGAGTGAAGTGATGAGGAGGGATGAGTCAGTTGTGGCTTTATATTTTCAGCCCGGGTTTCTGAAAAGATGGAGAGTGAGAGGAAGGGAAGTTGAGAGTTAAAATCACTTTGGACAGACGCAGGAACGAGATGACTCATGTAGTTTTGAGTCAAGATGAACCCTGAGGCGATGGAAGAGCGTCCAAGGACTGGAGATCAAAAACACGTTAAGACTCTTGATTCGGATTTTGTCACCACCCTAGATCACTGAAGGGAACACAGAAGTAAGGAGCGAACGGGAAGGCGATGGGAGGAAAGTTACAGAAGGAATCAAATGTCTTCCGCTCCGGAGGACATGATGGAAGGGTGTGAGGTGTGCGTTGTCTGTCTTCTTTGAAGGTCAGTGCAGCCGTCAGCGTGCGCACTTCAGCACCCTGTGCCGTTTGTTTCTGGGGACTGGAACACGCTGTCAGGGAGTGCTCTCTGCTGGTACCAAGTCTCCGGCACCTGGTAGGGTTTCTCAAATGGGAGTTGCCATTGGGTTCTTCCGTCGGGCGAACATCGACAGGGGTGTCATCTTTGAAAAATCTATTGCAACTCTAATTTTCTCTGTCTCTCTCACTCCATATATGTATATTTGTAACAGATGATAACATAAGTATATATTTGTAATATAAAGAATATTTTATCATTAATAAAAATTATTAAATAAAATCAAGTCTAATATTGCATTTTTCATTGTGCTCATATGTTAATTTTCAAGAATTATTTGTCAAGATAACTATATTTTTTGTGTGTGTATATACACACACATATATGCATTTATATATACATATGTATATATATATAGAGAGAGAGCGAGCGCGCGAGCTGTCATATACATAGAGTGGTCATATATAATTTTCCATTGTCTTTTTTTGTCTAACCATCTCTAACGATGGTATTCTAATTTTATTGAATGATTCACAGAAAAGACAGCAAAAAACAGTTATCATTACTGAGTAATAATTATTGACAGCTTGTTTGTGATTTGGAATTAATGAAATGGCATCCAACATGAACTACTAAGTGGGAAAACACAACTTTATATATTCAGTATGAAACAGGTAGAAATACTTTGAAAATCCTATGTATATTAAAGTACAGTTATTAGACTATGAACATTATTTTGGTGGAACTAACTACATACATAGAATATCAATGAACACATTTCCAGATATATATATATATATATTTTAAATTTATTTTATTGTTTTGACAGAGAGATAGAGACAGAGAGAGACAGACAGAGAGAAGGGGGAGGGCCCAGAACAGTCTCCATAGTTGCACGTCATCAGTTTTTGACATGGCTTCATTCCACACAGGTGGGCGGGGGCCGCACAGGGCGGGAACTGGGTCGGGGTCTCCTGCTTTGGAGACAGACATGCCCCCTTGAGCCAGGGGCCGAATCGGGGAGGGCAAGAACTGAATTGGGGGACCTCCTACATGGGAAGCTTACCCCAGTTCAGCACATGGGTCCTCACAGGCCGGGTCCCCGGGGCTGCAAAGCGAGCACTTAACCCACTGAGCCATCCCAGCTTCCCCTCCAGAATTTTCTTAAATGAACATTAGTTCGTCATTGGATTTAGTGTTCCTGAGAAAAAGCAGAATTTGTGTTGTAAACAATAAAAGATAAGAATTTATTCATTAAACTTTTTTTTTTTTTAACACCTAAAATGTACTAGTGCTATAGTCTGCTGTTTGGTATTATTACTAGAGTTTCATTTATCTGATTATTAAATCCATGATAGCTATTTACACACAAAAAAGGGTGGTTTGTAAGGAGTACAACTCTAGAACACATCGTCTATTCAAGCACAGCGTTGAAATTTACTGTTAGATAATAGTCATGCTTCATAATGTGATGTCGCTAGTTTAAATTCAGTAAAGCTCTAACTTGACTTTTTCTGCACTATTTTTTTTTTATAGTGGTAGAATGTATATAACACAAACTTTGCCATTTTAGCTGTTTCAGGTGTACAATTCAGCGGCATTAATTATACTAGCACAATGTGTATATTGGTCAGTTCGTCTACTTCCAAAATGTGCCTTTACCCCAAAACAGAAGCGCTGTACCCATAAAGCAATAAACTCCCATTCTCCCCTCCCCCAGCCCCCGGGAGCACTTAGTCTATTTTGTCTCTATGAATTTGCCTGTTCATGACATTTCATATAAGTGGAATCATGTAACATTTATCCTTCGTGTCTGGCTCAGTTTACTTGTTTTCAAGGTTGCTTCATATTGTAGTATGTGTCAGAACTTCATTCCTTTTTGCGGATGAATAATATTCCATTTTATTTATATACAACCTTGTAGTCTCTTTATATTTTAAATCAATTTTAAATCAATCTTAGTATAAGGTGTCATTTTTTTCTGTGTTGTTTGTGTATATGAAGATGTCATATGGGTTAATTATATATATATTTTCAATTCTTTTACAGGTTTGACAGATGAAAAAGTGAAGGCGTATCTTTCTCTTCACCCCCAGGTGTTAGATGAATTTGTATCTGAAAGTGTTAGTGCAGAGACTGTGGAAAAATGGCTGAAGAGGAAAAACAACAAACCAGAAGGTAAGATGTCACTCAGATTGAGAATGGATTGTTTTCTAGTTTATAGCAACAAAAACAGGCATTCGATACATGCTAGGAAGTAAAACATAAAGTAGATAAATATTAGCATTTTAATTTTGTAACAGTCTTAATTTGTTTTAAAAGATTAAATTAGAATGAGGGGGAAAAATACAAAAAATGATCTTTGAAAATGTTTTGACAGCTAAATCTTGAAAATATATTTATATATGAGCACATTGAAAAATGCAATATGAGGCTCGATTTTATTTAATGATTTTTATTAATGATGATAAAATATTCCTTATATTACAAAAATATGTTTATGTTTTTACATATTGCAAAAAGAAGTCTTTGAACAGTGTTTATTAATACTTGTGCATGGTAGGAGAACGGCTAACTTTGCATTAGGTTTTTCATTCTTGCTCATACACTTCAGAAGCAATTCTATTTCTCAAAAAATAAATGTGAGTTCGAAAGGAATGTGAAATCAAATATATTTTCCACCAAATTGAATATATTTTCATATATAGAATTTGAGTATTGTAGTATAAGTTTGCTTTTAAATGAATTTAAATTTGGCCAAACATTCATTTCTATGAATATTGTTTTATAGTGGAAATTAGTTTTACATATGATTTTATCTCTATGAAGAAACTTTATATTAAAAACACCAAAAAGATATACTATTTTTTCTGAACACTTCCTTAGTGTAGCAAAATATTTGGTGCTATATTTAAAGTTAAAAATGATCATTAGTAAAATGTGCTGTTGGAAGTATGCTACTTGTATGCTACTTTGGAGCTGATATTCCCCACTGTAGTTTTGAAAGTTTCTAACATTTTCTTACATGATTTCTAGAATAAAAAAGAAATAAATAAAAAAGAGAGTTTTTGCTATTGAAACACAAGGTAGTTTCTAATGCATGTGGATATGAGTGTGTGTGTGTGCGTGTGTGGACTCGGAGGATGGAAAGAGAGAGGAAGAGAGAAATATAAATGAATTGTAGAGACAGGCATATTCTTCTCGGAAACTCATCGCACCTAATGTTGAAAACAGCACTCGATAGGGCGCCTGTCAGCTCCGAACGCTCTCAAGCATTTGGAAACAATTCGACACGTTTAACACTTCAGAAGTTTGAGTTGTGCTTACGGCATGTCATAGGAAGGGCAAATTTCGACTTGCCACACATATAAAGAGGGGCAGTAGTGTGGTGGAAGAATGTGAGATGTATGTGAGTGCCGGTGTCCGAAAATGAAAAATGCCTCCTGCTGTCTTTGTGCTACCGGGATAGTTTCAACGCTTCAACTTTTGTAAATACTTGAATGTCATTCCCAAGTCTGCGTTCTGTATAGGTGAGCAAATAATACTGTAAACTGCTTAATACATATACTCAAGAGTTATATAGTTATTAAGAACATTCCAGAATATTAATAATATTAATTTACTATTTTGATATTAGTAGTACCGTACACAAATTAATATAAATATCAGAGATCATATGTACATAGGGGACAGGCGTGCACAATACATCAGCAGTAGGCAAGGAGGCCTGAAGTGGGAGGCAGAAGAGTATACACAGGAAGCTTCCGTTGGTTCTCCTTCTGCAGCCTGGTAGACCGCTTTCTGCCACCGTCTGTCCCGACACCGGCTTTATGCCAGGCAGGTTCCCGACACCGGCTTTATGCCAGGCAGGTTCCCGACACCGGCTTTATGCCAGGCAGGTTCCCGGCGCGGCCCTGGTGCTGACCTCGGGGAG
Source organism: Craseonycteris thonglongyai (assembly GCA_004027555.1). NCBI lineage: Eukaryota > Metazoa > Chordata > Mammalia > Chiroptera > Craseonycteridae > Craseonycteris > Craseonycteris thonglongyai. The sequence goes on from PVKE010002226.1 coordinate 36,574, forward strand.
GGAGTGGAGAGCGCAGGGCTCGGTCCTCTCTGGAACGCAGGCCTCGGGGTCAAGGCCCGTCTTCCACCCACGGAGTTCAGAGCGGGACGTGGGCCGCCCCCTGTCTCCCTCCCTCTTATTTTTAAACTTTGGGTTCTCTTCACTCAGCCCTTCCTTGTTCTCCTTCCAACTCCTTTCAGTGACACTCTCTTGAGGAAGGAAATGTTAAACGGAGATCCTTTTCAGGGAGTGTTTCTATTTCCATGCGTGGACCCAGAGGCAAAAACGGCGACCAGGAGACGATCGTAAGAGAAAAGTTGGTTGGAAAGGAGACGAGCCTACCAGAGTGCACCGGAAACATCAGCACACACAGGCCTTTGTAGGGTACGAGCACCTGGTGAAGATTTATTTTTCTTTTGTAACCGCTGATGGAGCAGCCTCTTATGGAATTGCTCTACCCTATGGGGAAATCGGGTGATGGTATCTGTTGTACGGAGAGAAGGATCGTATACTGGAATGAAACCTCAAATTCCTAAACAAATGGATAAAGGGAAGGCTATTTACATTGCAAAATTGTATTGGCTTCTGCAGTGGTCTGCTTCCTTACTCCCCCTGTTTTTTAATTTTATTTTTATTTATTATTATTTTAATTTATTTTTCTTTTTTTGACAGAGAGACAGAGAGATACAGAGAGATACAGAGACAGAGAGAGAACTGAACTGGGTGAGCTCCCAGTTCAGCATATGGTTCCGCACGGGCCGGGGCCGGGATTCGATCCTCGGTCCCCAGCGCTGCAAAGTGAGCGCTTAACCCACTGAGCCATCCCGGCTTCCCCTATTTATTATTATTATTTATTATTATTATTATTATTATTTAAGATTTATTTTTATTGTTTTTATTTTTTTTTTATTTTTTTTTTTAACTGAACTGGGGGCCTCACCGCGTTCGGGAGGCACACCCCAGTTCAGCATGTGGGTCCGCCTGGGCCGGAGCCGGGATTCGATCCTCGGTCCTCGGGGCTTCAAAGCGAGCGCTTCATCTGCTGAGCCATCCCGGCTTTCCCAAAGGATATTGTTTTTTTATTGTTTTTGACAGAGAGAGAGATACAGAGACAGAGAGAGAACTGAACTGGGGGAGCTCCCCAGCTCAGCACATGGTCCGCACGGGCCGGGGCCGCAGAGCCCTTAACCCACTGCGCCATCCCGGCTTCCCCCTCCCCCCGTTTTTAACGCCGATGTTGTGCTGTGTCCACAAAGCTGGTGGTTTTCACTTAGTACTTACTTTACTGAGCACTTACTCTTTCCTTGCTGCTCGCGGGCACAGCGCCTCAGACGTGGGGACTGCTGGGCCGTTTCAGTTAAGCTAGGGCAGGCAGTGTGACAGTGCAGGGAGCCGGTGTGACCACGGAGCTTATACTTGTGGGCGCTCACATGCCGTCCCTCCTTTTCACACCCTGCCGCAGCGAGGACTAGGTAGAGCCCTGTCCCCGTGGCCGGTGCTGGGACTGCAGGGAGCTAAGGACCCCCGGGGGGCTCAGCGTCTAGTTCTCAGAATCTCAGGACACAACCTGCATACATAGAGCCACGGAGGGCTTGTCACCACACGGCTGGTGCCTAGTGGCGGTTGTGTGGACGTTTCTGAGCGAATGCGTGAGTACGAGTGAGCCAGTAAGCCGCTTGTCACTACACGTGGCTAAGGTACTGTGCCTGGTGTCGGAACTACGGTCCCTGCCCTCCCTGTCTCCCCCACGCCCATTTAAAGGCTTCCGGAGGGGAGAGGGGACATTATACGTTTTTAACTGTCAAGGTGCTTGGTCTTTCATGGCTTTCTGCAAACTGTACGTAAAGTACTGGGATTATTCTGTTCCTGGGGAGCTCACAGTGCTGACAAATAGAAGAAGAGTGTTGTGAGTTTCTGCCGTCAGGGGTGTGTGCGACAGTCAGTCGAAGCTTAGTGCAGGGGTGGTGTCTGGAGGGGCCGGGACCACAACGAGTCGCTTTCAGTTTGGTGCCAACAGAGCAGGGCGTTTGGGGAAGGTGGGCCACCAGGTGTCCTCAGGGACTTCCGTTTCAAAGGGCTGACCGTCCTTGACTTTGGTTTCACTTTTTCGCTTTTACACCATTTTCATTTCAGATGCCTGACGTTCTATATGAAGGTGCAAGACGAATGGCCTTTGGAAGGTTGACTTTGATCCTAAGTGCCAAACAATTGACTTTCAACTGATGTTTGGAAATTGGGAGCTAGCTATTTATTTATTTACTTTTAATAACTTGAAATATTCACTTAGTAAACATACATATATACACATCCCTTCAGAAAGCACTCAGGCCTGCACACCTGCCCAACCAAGGCTGTCATTCTGGAGAGACTTAGGAAAGAAAGGAAGTGATCCAGGTCATGATTTGTGTCACTAAATGTTCCATTTTTGTGCTAATTTTATGCAAAGTAAATTTGACAGGCCCCGCTGGTCACTCGCTAAAACTCAGATGACTGAATTATTTTAACATCTACGCACACATCAAAGCGTGAGTATGAAACCAGTCAACAAAAATGAGGACACGGTGCAGGTCCGGCCCTTTGCACTTCCTGTCGGGGCGTTCTAATGTGGAGCACGGATTTCACACCCTGACGCCGCTCTCGTAGCTCAGTCACGTGTGGGAAGGTTCTGAGTTGCCTCCACTAAGCCGTGTTCCCTTTTGGCTTCTCACGTGAAAAACGGTGCGTTGGTTGTGTTAATGGCTTTGGAAAGGGTGCACGAAGAAGTGAGGACATTGGAAGTCATCATGACAACATCTGGTCCCTTTCGGTATCAGAGTAGTTTTTAAAATGTGTGGATTAATTAAAAACAAAACAAAACAACAACTGTGATATTCATTTTCTAAAGGGAAGCTATTTGGTAGACAATTCATTTTCTCAAGGGAAGCTGTCAAGAGGGTGATTGATTGAACCCACATTATCTAAAAATTATGAGTATCGGTGCCGTGCTTGATGGCCAGTGATTTTTCTTGGCATGTCTAAAATACTCAGGCGCAGACCGCATCGCTATTGGTGTGCTTACAAATGTCAGATAATTAATAATGACAATATCGGTGCTGTCGGCTGCCTTAAATGTTTTTCAGCAAATACATGAAGGGGTTCTTTATTTACTCAGAGAAAGTATTTGCTACGCGTTTCTCGCCTTTGCCTGATTTCTAGAAATGGGATTTAATTTTCATTCAAATAAAACTGTTAGGTAGTTCATTCTTGGAATTAGTGGGGTTTATCTTATGCCTCTTAAAATGCAGATTAAATATGATTTATCCTGCCTACTATATAACGTTTTCTGTGCTAGGGTATATAGCATAGTGGTGGGGTTTTAAATTAATGCAGTGTGCATTACTCTGCTGAAGTGTGCAGTGTTAGAAGGTTCTGGTAAGTAGCACACTAATTAATAGTATGTTAACTATCAGTACATATCACGAGTGAGAAATAAAGAACTCTATTGAAATGGTTTACTCAGAAATTCATTTTGGGCACTTTGTCTTCTTTCCCTGAAATTACTGTGTCTCAGTTTTTGAAATGAAGTTTTCACATAGTCATAGAACTTGCATATATATATTATATTACATATATATGTATATATAATGTAATATATATAAATCCGTATAAAATATACATAATGTATAAAGTTAATGTATAAATACATAGAATATATAAATATATAAAAATTCACATATAAATATATATAATATATAGAAATCTATATATACATATATATAAATCTATCTATATATTTATTTATGCTTATATACATTTTTGTTTAAGGCAAACCAGAAAATGTGTCGAGTGCCCTGGTCTGAGTTAAAAACAATCATGAGCTCACCGTCGGGAGCTGGAAGGGGAGTCGAGTTGGTCCCAGTTCATGGGCAGTTCTCCGATACCCCGCCCTGGTCCTGTGGATGGCTCGTGTTACCGTAACGGTGTCTTCTGTGTGTCCTTCCTGGGGGTGTTTGGGCCAGGCTGGTGCAGCGACCTGTGCCTATGCCTGCGCCTGTGTAGCTGTCAGCGGCTCAAGTCGGTGGGGACTTTGATGAGTAATTCAAAGGTCAGGTCAGACCATCACGAAGTGTGTTAGCGCTTACGAAACTAACTCAGAGAGGCGTGAGAGCTTTGGGACAAGCCGGTGCCTCAGGCAGTCTCTACAGTATTTGCGACGTTCCCATCCGTGGCGGCTGCTCCTTGTTCATTCGCCGTCGTTACTGTACTTCCTGAGCAGAATTTTGTTCTGGGAGTGGGGGGTGGGGTGGGGGCTGGGGGCGCTAACTAACGAAACTGCTATGATTTATGCGACTACGTGGACCTGCAGGGAACGTCCTAAAGCTGTCCCGCCAACTCCAAATGCTCTATGTCCCTGCCTCAGTTTCCCGTTAGCGCGGCCTCTGCCGTGCCGCTCCGGATGACACGGTGTGCCCGCGGGCAGGTCAGAGTAAAAGGAGGCAGGAGTGTTTACCGACTGTGGCTGACATGCCTGCCTTCTCCACGTTTTACAAACGTTTAAGCAAAAGCCACGTGGCGGGCACCCTTTCCGGTGTGTCCAGTGACTGACGACCGGCTGCCTCGCACCTCGAGGGCCGGGGCGTGGGGGTCCCCAGGGGTGCACGCTCCCGTTTCCCGGGGTTGCCCGTGACCGACGCTGGGCCCGGCGCCAGGCTCTTTGCTCTTGGCCTCAGGTCCCTGTGGGCTCTGGGGACGGCGTGGGGTGTCCACGCGGGGCTGTCCTTGGAACTCGGTCCCAGCGCCGTGATGGACGAGCGTGGCCGAGTGTCCTCGGCTGCCGGCCGTACGGCTCGTTTCAGGGCGGGCTCTCTGTGGGCCGTGGAGTGACGGAGGCGATAGAACCTGCAAGTCTTTCAGAACACCCGGTGTGTGGGGCAGAGGAGGGTCTGGAGTGGATGGTGAGACTTACATCTTAGAAGCTATAAAAATAACGTCGGTCACGTTGACACTGAGGCAGCCAGTTGAGAACTTTTCAACAGGAGGAGCCTCGATCCATTGTTCACCTTTGTTAAGGAGAAAAAAAGGGAATTACGCCTGAACAAAGAGCGATGTCCTTCCTCCTCAGAAAGAACCTGGTGGAAGGTACCGTTCAGGGGACCTCAGGTTACGTTGTGAATGGATTTAACTGAAAAGGCAGCGGGGAGCTCTTGCAGCGGCGTGAAGACCACTGAGTTCCAGGCCCCCGGTTTGATTTTACGAGATGGACGATCCAGATGTTTCCAGGACAGTGTAACACGATGTAGCCCCAGCTACAGGAAGGCAACGAAAAGTGTTGACAGAGGTGTGCTTTAAGGTGGACTTGGACTGTCTTTCTTTGCCCTTCCTTACCCATCACCAGCCGGTGGTGAGAACAGTACCAGGGAAAAAGGGAAACGCTCGTCGCCCCACTCTCTACCCTCAACTGAAACGGCAGAACCTTGTTAGCAGCAGCCCTGGTCGCCACGTCGGCCCCTCAGGAGTCGGCCGGTGTCCCAGGTTGCGAGGACGCGAAGGCAGAGTTCTTCCCCCGGGCTCTGCGTAACGTCCGTACACCCGGGAGCACTTTTCACGTGAAACCAAACTTGTTTCCTGTGGAACAGGCAGGTGACAGGTGATCTGGGAAGCAGGACGGAGCCGGCCGTCACCCCTACTCTGGACAAGGCCAGGTGGGACACAGGAGGACACGCGTCTGTCCTTGGCTCCGCCCTGTGACTCGGCTCCTCTCCGCGCACCTCGGCCTCTGGGGTCTCAGGGATTACCCGGGGGAGACAGATGCTATGATGTGCGTGGGTCTCTTCAGACACAGTGACGTCACGGGTGTCAGGAGCTATACTGTCCATAACGCGTTTCCATTTCTAGTTGCTCAGACGTTTTGACATCGTGGTTCTATGTTGTCTGAATTTTATTTTGCTCATTTCATGTTTTTTATTTTTTGTGTGTGTGTGTGTACTCTGGGTTTTACTAGAGCCTTAGATAATGTCAGAACATATTAAAATATGATTTAAAAAGATTTGTAAAAATGCAAAGGAATGCCCTACTTCTGCAGTACCATTTTTGTTTGTTTTGGAGAGTAGTTTATTTTTTCATAAAATAATACGTGCCTGTTATATGCAACAGGTTTATTGTTACTTGACATTAATAAGCACACATTTAGAAGCCCTCAGTTTTTATTTGTAACGAATGTCAGTACTGATAATGCAGACCTAAAAGCTCTCTGGGTTCTCACTAATATTTAAGAGTGTCAGGGAGGAGGAGGTCATGAAATTTGAGAACTTACTTCGGAGTAGGAATCCTCCGTTTCTCCTGTGGCTGCTCTTAACGACAGACTATAAAGTCTCCTGAGACCGTGTGGTCTGAGAAGACCCTTCCAGCGCTGTGTCTGTGCACTTTACGCGGCCGCGTGGCCCCTCGCGGACCTTCATTTAAGGTCTTCGGGCCTGTAACGCACTTGCAGCTCAGGGTTCCCGGTAGCGACGGGCTGGTTCTGTGCCACAATGAACGCATTTTGTTAATTGAGAGCCAGTTCGGAACATCGCGGCATTTTTATTGGATCCAATTCATTAACGGTCCCATCCTGACTGATGTAGGTGGATCTGACACCTCAGAGGGACTTCCAACAAGATGTGTGCGTAGCCAAAGGAGACGTGCTGTTTAGGGAAGGGCTTGTGCTTTCGCAGAGCGCAGTAGACCTCACTAGCATTTGTTCTCACAAAGGGTGAAAGCCGCCGTGACACCACCGCGTAGAGTTAGAGTCCAGGCGTGTTCGTGCTGGCTGCCTGCCTACGACAGGGCTCCGGTCTGTGCAGTGGCTACTGTGCTTGTCCGACGGCGTCTTCATGTAAGCGCCCTGCCTCTCATGTCATTTTCTTCTGAGTTTTAAAATTACGATAAAAATACATACGGCATAATATTTGCCATTTGTAACCATCTCTTTCTGATTTTCTCTTATTTTTAAATTAGCCAAATCATGTTAAATCATAAATATAAACCTTCGTCATATTTACCAGCTAGCTGCATTTTTGGGCTATGTTGTCGCTGTTTGTTATTATAAGCCTTCTCGGATCCTTTTATTTTAGTGGGAAGGTATTAAAATGAAGTATAAAAATATTTACGGCTTATGGGGAAGCCGGGAGGGCTCAGTGGGTTAAGCGCTCACTTTGCAGCCCCGGGGACCGAAGATCAAATCCCGGCCCCGGCCCGTGAGGACCCATATGCTGAGCTGGGGAGTGTCCCCAGTTCAGTTCTCACCGGGGTGAGACCCCGGCCCAGTTCCTGCCCTGTGCAGCCCCCCGCCCACCTGTGGAATGAAACTATGTGGAAAAACCAATGATGTGCAACTATGGAGACTGCTCTGGGCCCTCCCCCTTCTCTCTGTCTCTGTCTCTGTATCTCTCTTACTCTCTGTCAAAAACAATAAAAATAAATCTTTAAAAAAAATATATATATTTACGGCTTATAAGAATCAACCAAAATTCTTTTCAACTCTTTCTTTAATGCATGATTAAAACTTTTTTCTTTAGCTCTCCTATAACTTAGAAATGTATTTTCTTTATTCTGATTTGTCCTCTTCATATTTTGTTTCTCTTTCATGATGTTTAGTTTTGTCTATAGATTTTATAGATTAAATTGTAAGAAAATGTGAAATTCCTTATCGATGCTAAGTATATGAGTTTTAGTGGAATGTTCCTCTTGATTTCCGGGGTCTGATTTAAGGATAATGTAGCCATAGAACTCAAATCAGCCTTCAAAATATAAATTTCTTTAAGTTCTAGTTATAAATTGGAATTAATTCCCGAAATCCCACTTCATGTAAAAGAAATCTCAGAAGTAATCACAAAAAGGAAAGTACAAATATAAGCACAGTTATGAAGGTTTATAAAATATTCAAAATGAAGTACTTACTGTAAAAGCCATACTTAGTAGGCAATCATCCAGGGGATTTTTCTTTTCTTTTCTTTTCTTTTCTTTTGTTTTTGCATGAACTATTCTTCCCAGAGACCTTAAAAATATTACAGTGATGTTTAGATTGAAGATGCCGTTTTCTCTTTTTTTAAATATATTTTTATTTATTTTAAAATTTATTTATTTTAATAAATAAATATTATTTATTTATTATTCTCTCTCTCTCTCTCTCTCTCTCTCTCTCTCTCTCTCGAGATACAGAGACAGAGAGAGAACTGAACTGGGGGAGCTCCCAGTTCAGCACATGGGTCCGCACGGGCCGGGGCTGGGATTCGATCCTCGGTCCCCGGCGCTGCAAAGTGAGCGCCCAACCCACCGAGCCATCCCGGCTTTTCCCCCATTTTCTTTTTTTGAAAGACTTTTCTCTTTAATAAGTATAGCTGTTCCACTTCTGCAATTATTTCTTGTTTTCTTTTTTATTCACGCCACTAGAATGTAAGCTTTTTGAAAACTGGGGTGAATGCCTGGCACATAATGGGTTTATCGTAGGCATTTGTTGAATAAACAAATGTTTGCAAACCCCCCCGCCACGTAAAAATGGGTGCCTGCTGCCGTGAGTGTTGTGGTTGGCGAGGAGGCGGGTCCCCACGGCCGTCTGCCGCTTCTGCGTGATCCCTGCCCTCTCGTGCATCGGCGGGCTTCCTGGCTGAGCCATGTGGAGGGTGGGGAGTGCATATGGGGGCACAGGCAGTCCACGGCGCGTGGGGTCTTAGGCGGAGATGCTCCATGTCCTGGGTTCTTCACGTGGCGTTTCTCGACCACCTACAAGCAGTCAGACGCTGTAGCTGTGACTTAACTGTCTGTGTGGAAAGCAGTGGTTTCCAGTGTCAGATTCTATTGTTACAAGTGGGATCTTGTTTCATCGTTGACTTAAGAGGCGGCCAAAGAAGTCACCCCTTCCCACAAGTGACTGCCGGTCTGGGCGGCAAGCCGTAGTTCTCGGTCTCAGCCCCTGGGTGTCCCGCCTCCCGTGTGTGAGCCTCCAGTGTCGCCCACTTTAGGAGAAAAGTTGAACGAACGCTTCTCTACGTCCTTTGATTTTCCCCGGGCCGGGGAGGTCGGCGAGCTGAGCCGTCCACGAATGGGGACTAGGAAGCAGGGTTGCCTTCTCCCGGCGGATTGCCCTCTGCTCATTCATTTCCTCGGCTGGAACCCCGTGTCCCCTCAGCGCAGCGGCGTGGCCATGCACCTCCCATAGCACAAACTGTGTGACCTGTAAACTGGAGGAGGAGATGGAGGACGCCTTTCTAAGTCCGTGCGTACGTGTGGTGAAACACCCAGACGTGCGCCGTGGGTACAGTTTTTCTCTCAAGTCCTTTAAACTGCCCGGAAAGAAAAGGAAAAGTTGGTTTTTATAAAGACAGACCAGCAGAGTATCTTACGCGCGCTGAAGTTGGAGAAACAATCAGCAACACAAAAAGAAAATGCAGAAGGAACATTTATTTACAGATGTCTGGGCGTCCTAACTCTTGTGCCCTTGAATTAACTTTCACATCCTAAAGTGGTGGTTGCCGGAGGGTGGAAAGTTCCAGAGTGTCCAGCGTGGTAACGTCATTCGGTCTTAGTATCAGAGTCTGTTCATAACCGTTGCTGCGTTTCATGTGGGTGCTTGACCCGCCTTGACTGTTGAGCTGTAGTCACCGAATATATTAAATAAAAACTTAAAAACCCATAAGCCTCTTTTACTTTAGAACCTGTTAATAAATTTATCATAACGCTTAAACCCAATAGGCTCATCTTCAAAGAAGTTTCGGAGTGGACAAGGGGTCAGGAGTTGAAGAGTAAGTGAGATATTTCTAGGATGCCCTTTAGTGTGGAAGATACACTAACTGTTCTCCCTGGAACTTGCTGCTCATAGGAATGTCAGACGCCGTAATCAAACCCTCATAGACTAGCTATGAGAAGAGCATATGGACAAGTGTGCATTCGGACAGGAATACAAAGCATAGCTCCTGTCCCCAGCGGGGCTGTTTTTAGGAGTCGGCAGGTGCCCTCCGCGTGCAGTGCCGACTCTCACTCTGCTGTAGTGTCTGAGGGGTGTGACCGATGGAGCAGTTTCGAAAGACAAAGTGGATGGTTGGGTGTGTGTGCACGAATGCACTTCTGTGTTCCTGCTTGTGCATGTGCGTCTTGTGTATGTGTGCAGGTGTGTGTGTCACATGCACTTCTGTGTTCCTGCTTGTGTGTGTGTGTGTGTACTGGTGTGATTACTGGGACGCACACTGCATTCAGGGACCAGCGTGGAGACCGCTGGGCGACAGGTGATTTGGCACTAAACTTGGAGGTGTTTGTGAACACGGGTGGTAAGCGGTAAGTTGCAGACGTATCAGAAAAAGCAGGAACCAACAGGCCTTGGTGGTTTTGTTCAGAAGGCGGTTAAGAGGGACAGGAGACCCCCCACCCCCCGAGAGAACGCGTGGGGCCTGTCTGGTCGCACCGTTGGGCCGGGCTGTGGAGCGCCCGTTAGGCTGTGGTGCACGGTGTGCACACTGGTGGTGGCAGTGAGGCGGGCGTGGCTGCCACCTAGGACACAGCCCGCGGCAGAGCTGAGTCCACGCTGAGCCACGCAGAGGCTGCTTCCCGGCGAGGGGGCCGCAGAGACCCCGCTGTGGCCGCCCCCCTCTGGGAGCCACGGGAGCGCACTGTCTCTGGGTCGGAACCTGTGACTTGGACACGGGACACGCAGAACCAGGCGGCCTCCGGGGGAACGTTGGCCGGTTTGTTTCTTGTTCCCTGTGGGTCACCCAAGTGTATTCTTGCCGGGTAGCCAGCTCCCAAGGGACAGCTCTTCAGAGGGTGTCGCCTAGACCGGGTGTCGTCGTAGGTCTCGCCTGACCGGTAAACAGCGCTGCAGACGCCCCCGACTCCTGGGCCCCGGGCCAGGGCAGCGCTACGAGTGGTGTGTAGGGACCACACAGGTCCACGTGCTACTTCAGCCGAGAAGAAACGCGGGCATCAGCCCTCGCCGCACGCGTGCCGGCGGCCACTTGGGATGCTTGTCGTTTGGAGTACTGCAGGAGGTACAGGCCGTTTTCTGGGCGCACGCAGCAGAACCAACCACCGCGGGGCTCTGCCTGCACCTGCTCCCGCTGTACAAGCTCCCGAGGGTCGTCGTGAACCGACGGTCAAGCTCTGCAGTGTCCTCTGCCTCCCGTGTGAATCTGCACGCCTCTCGCTCCGAGCTTACGTCTTCACTTTTCTTTCACAGATTTCGGAAGCCCGACCCGTAGGTTTCCTAAGAGGCAGGCTCGCCAAAGAGCCTCCTCGCGTGCCGGGCGTGGACGCCCCGCGCCGGCGCGAGTCTCAGCAGCCACTGCGCGTTTCTAACCGTGTCTTCCCCCTCTTCTCCCTTCCCAGACGAGTCGGCGCCCAAGGACGTCAGCAGGGTGAGTGACGCGCACGCCGTCCCTGCTGCCTGCGTGGGAGGCGGCCCTCGGTGCCCTTCCTCGGCGTGCCCACGCGTGACGGAGCCAGAAACACAGTGGCGGAGCCGAGTGCCCTGGCCCAGCGTCACTCGCCGACACGGAGGGCCGTCGGGGGTGGGGACACAGCCTGCAGGGCCACCGCGAGCTCGTGGCGTCTCCAGGATGGTTGACAGCGGGAGGCGTGGCGGGACTGCACGCTTAGCGTCTCTTTAAAGAACCGCGGGCGACGGAGGCAGTGACCCGGCTCTGCTGTCGCGTGGGGCGGGCCCCGGCCTGCCCCCGGCTCGCGCGCCGTCGCTTGAGCAGAAGGGCAGCGGGCGTGGAGGGAGACGTGAAATGCCCGGCTGCTTCCAGAGACGGGGGGCGGGCGGTGTCATGCCCGAGGGCCGTGCTCTGGGTGCCCCCGGGGAGGTCTGGACACGCTCACCAGCTTCTGGGGCCCGGGGACCGGATCCCACGCGGGAAAGCGTGTCCGCTATGCGTCCCGTGCACAGACACAGGCCTAAGCGTGCGCTGCGCGGTGAGGAGCAGCCTCGTGGGCAGCTCAGGCACTGTCACGGGATGTACCCGCGGGGCCTTTCACACGGCCGGGCGCCCAGAGGCGCGCCTCGCTCTCCGACCGTCTGAGAAAACGGGCTCTGCCGTGTTGGGACGACGCCCCTCGGTGCTCCCGGACTCTCGGGGGACCTGTAGGTTCTCAGGGTTTCACTGCTGACCTCGCATTTCCATTCTGTTATTTTTTTTATGAACTGAACTGGGGGCCTCACCACATTTGGGAAGTGCACCCCAGATCAGCATGTGGGTCCTGCCTGGGCCGGAGCCGGGATTCGATCCTCGGTCCTCGGGGCCTCAAAGCGAGCGCTCAACCCGCTGAGCCGTCCCGGCTTTCCCCTGACTTCACATTTCCAGAAAGCCCCCCGGGTCTGGCTGCTTCCAGGGGCGTCGCGGGGTGGAGGGGTCAGCCTGGAGACCTTGCAGCTGCCGGGAGCAGAGGAAATGCCTAAAACGGGGGATCCTCCCAAGTGAACCCGGGATGTCCTCACTTTATGACCGCCAGCCATTCCTCGCTTTACAAGGGCCAGGATGTTTTCTTGGGGGCCGGGGGCCCTAACCTTGTTCGTTCCCGAGCGTCTAGTGTCTGGGAGAGAACCGGCGTGCCGTGGCCGGTGCATCCGCTCTTCCCTCCGCGTGTTCGTTCCACACGTGTCTGTGGAGAGCGGTGCTGAGGACTCACGGCAGGTGGCAGATGCCTGCGTGGTCCAGGAGGAGAGAGGTGGCGGGAGACCGTTCCCGTGGCAGCGTGTGGGAGGCCCTGAGAGCAGGCGGTGGCCCCAGGAGGGGTGGGCCCGGAGTGACAGAGTCTCACTTTATCTGCCAAGGTCCCCCGGGGGCCGTTGTTTGAGAAGGGGCTTCGGAGGGTCGGGTCGGAGGGCAGGGCAGCTTCCGGAGAAGGCAGGGCACTACCTCGGGCTGGGAGGTGATAAGACCTCGCTTCCACTGCTGCCCAGATGCCATCTGCCTGCTGCGGTCCCCGGTGCCCCGATGACGCCCAGGGCGGGTGGCCGGCGCGGGCCTGGAGGACAGCCCCCATCACCACGCGGCCGGGGGGCGGCGGCACATGGGGGTCCCGCCCCCCGCGACGCGGGAGGCTGCGTTTTCTAGCGTCCGGCGATGTGTGTCACTCGGTTAGAGAGCTTTTGCAGCGTTGTGACCGGTCGGGTTGCCGGATGGAGGAGACGTCAGAAACAAAGTTCGACTTTGTAACATGCGACACTTTAAACTACGCGGGCACGCGGGCGTGGAGTCTACAGGCAATTCTAAGTCACAGTTTCCGTGAGCCGTCTGTGGTCACAGCGGAGCGTTAAGTCAGGCTCGTAAGAGCGTCCGTCCTGCATGGCTAGTCTCTAAGTCGCGTTTGCGAACAGTGTGATTTACAAACGAAGGCACTTTCGTTTTATGCTGCTTAACTTTCTTTTTCTTTTTTAAATCCAAAGTACCAAGATACGAATATGCAGGGAGTCGTGTATGAGCTGAACAGCTACATAGAACAGCGACTGGACACAGGAGGCGACAACCAGCTGCTTCTCTATGAACTGAGTAGCATCATTAAGATAGGTAAGAGGCGCTGTGTGTCCCGGGGCAGGAAAACGGGGACCCGAGGTTCTCTCATCTCCTTGCGAGAAAAGTGGCCGAAGTGAGTACTCGCTAAGGAGCAGGTGCAGGCTACTGACTTCTATTCTTGGGTGACGTCTGAAGTGAAAATGTTTAACTGTGAAATAGCCAGGGGGACTTAAACCTAAGATTTTCGAAAGTCTCTCATCCAGATGATTACCTGCCTGATGCTTAAATGGAATATACTATACGTTCTCGTTACATCTGAGTTTTCTTTGAAACGTATAGTCTTGTTGAACGAAATCACATCTTTATACAAGAAATCGTTGATTTTTTTTTTTTTTTTTTAAAGGGAGAAGCAGCACTTTAAATTTACCTGGGGAGGTGGCAACTTTATACGAGGGCCGTCCGCAAAGCGTCCAGCCCTGTAACGGGTTCTCGTTGCACTGACAATGGCGGGACATTTTTCCCGACGGCCCTCGGATGCTGTTGGGACCGTCTTACTGAGGAGGAAGCCGTGGCCAGGACAAGCCAAGCAGTGTCCCCGAGGACAGGGGCGGGGGTGGCAGTTAAGCCGGGGGTTACATTCAGGCGGCTCCTCTAAGTCTCATCTAGTGATTGTCATGCTGATTGTGACCCTGAAGCCTCTTAGAAATGCTAAATGTTGTTCCCTTCAGGGAAGATGTGTAGATGAATACACATGATTTTTGGTGGACGCTGATATCGGGGCCTTCAGTATTACAGCTCTCGCCTCTGAGAGTTTTGGGGGACGTCACATATTACCTAACAATTGTCAGATTTTAAAAACGATCTTCCATTTCTGATGTTAAAGTTTGACAAATTTGCCCTTACCTAGTGCATTGACTGCTCTATGGATTTGAGGATGTCACATCTTAAAATCCACACGAGCTGATGGGAGCGGAGGAAAATCCTCGAATGACGGGCTTGAGGGAAGCCCTAAAATGATCCTGGCCGCTTTGCCTCGTGACCGTTAGTGACGTTCACGAGTCCGTTGAGGAGGCTCAGGTCTGGGGTCTGACCGTGGCGGTTTCACGTGTGTTCTGTTCTTCCATTGAGACGAGTCTCTCCCCCTCTCTGTTACTTTGGCAGCCACAAAAGCTGATGGATTTGCACTGTATTTCCTTGGAGAGTGCAACAATGTAAGTACCTCCACACAGACTTTGGTGCCCTCGCTAAGAAAATGTCGTCCGCGTGTTTAGAAAAGATTAACTGTGTTGCCAGCCACGTCATGGATGTGCTGTGATGAAGTGCTTTAAACTCACTGTGTCATTCGTTCCCACACGAGGCCACTACCAGCCCAGACATACCGACACGGCAGCATGAAGACATAAAGTGCTGTCCGTCATTGTCGGCATTTTGGCCTGTGGTGTCCTGTCTTACAAACGGCACTCATTCCCCGACTTACGCTTTTGTGCAGAAGGCGTTCACCATGTGACCAGGGCATTGTGCCCAGTCTTTGCCATTTCTACACGCAGCCTGAAGTGCAATAAAACGAGAACGAATGTTTGGCATTTTTATGTGGTATCTGTAACGTCTAAAACTGTAACGTTAGGTATGAAAATCCTAACTCGCTCACTTCTTCTCAGCCACGTTTGTACCTTAATAAAGGGGTGGATGGTGTCTTATCCTCTGGCTCCTTCCACTGATCTCCGGTGGGCAATTGATTTTCTCTGCACGGTTCTCTCTTGGGTCACTGTCCTTGCTCTTTCTGTCTTTCCCACATCTCAGGGACCGAGAGTCACCTGCAACGGTGTGTCCCTGGGAACAGCAGGGTACGTAGCAGAGTTGCAGCTGTTTTTGGCGGCCACTCTTAAGTCAGACACCACTATCCCATGCCTTCTTTTTTTATTGTTCGATTTATTGGGATGACATTGGTTGGTAACAGCTACATTGTCTCCAGGTGCACAACCCTGCACGACATCGTCTGTGCGTTGCATTGGGTGCTCACCCCCCCCCCCCCAGAATCAGCTCTCTTTCTATCACCGTATATTTGATGCCTCTTCTGCTTCCTTATTGTCACAAGCTTCTGCACACGGTGTAGCCGAGGCTGTCACCACGCATTTCCCTGTGGTTTGTGTGATTATTTGCCTTCCTGACCTTTTCACTACAACATACGCTGCGTGAAGGCACAGATTCGTCTCCCCGGGGGGGTCATTTCAGGGGGTGGTCACTGTGCTTGGTTGGTTGTTATTCCGTGAGTGTGTGTGTTTTACAAAGGTAGCTGGGTCCTCTCTCCTCCCCTAACCCAGGAGGTCTGTGCGTAGGAAGGAGACACGTTGTCTGAAGTTCACCGACGTGTTTCTTGAGATGTGTCTACAAAGCTGCCGCTCCCTTTGCTTGTCATTGCTTCTTGTGTCTCAGGTCCCCCTTTGGGGTTTCAGATTCCCCATTTGGGGTCTCAGGTCCAGCTTTGGGGTCTCAGGTCTCCCTTTGGGGTCTCAGGTCCTGCTTTGGGGTCTCAGGTTCCCCATTTGGGGTCTCAGGTCCCGCTTGGGGTCTCAGGTCTCCTTTTGGGGTCTCAGGTTCCCCATTTGAGGTCTCAGGTCCCGCTTGGGGTCTCAGGTCTCCTTTTGGGGTCTCAGGTCTCCCTTTGGAATCTCAGGTCCTGCTTTGGGGTCTCAGGTCCCCCATTTGGGATCTCAGGTCCCTATTTGGGGTCTCAGGTCCCCCATTTGGGGTCTCAGGTCCTCCTTTGGGGTCCTATTTCCTCCATCCCGTAGGCTGTCCCCCAACAAGAATCTGCTGATGGGAAAATCTGTTTTTGTCTGTCTGCATGTGTCTTTATTTCACCACTTTCATTACAGGTATTTCGGGTGGGTAGAGGACTTGGTTGGTGTATATTATGTCGGTATATTGACTATAACATGGTTACTTTTTGGTTGATTTCAATTCTTCTCAGTCCTTTATTATAGGTTGTTATTCCCAAAATATTGTGAACCTTATCTTTTAGTTCTTGAAATATATTAATGACCCTGCTTTTCTATTGTTTTGTATTCTTTCTGAATTTACAGTTTCTTGGATTTTATTTCATCCATCTTTTATAGATGGTGACTGATTTGCTCATGTGTTGTATGTTTTTTCTCTTTTTTAACTGTGAATCGAATCATTCCTTGGGCCCCTTTAAATGCAGATATTTTTTTTAAGATTTATTTTATTTTTATTTGTTGACAGAAGGGGGAGGGCCCACAGCAGTCTCCACAGTTGTGTGTGATTAGTTTTCTACGTAGTTTCATTCCACACAGGTGGGCGGGGGCCGTGCAGGGTGGGAACTGGGCTGGGGGCCTCCCGAATAGGAAGCACACCCCAGTTCAGCACATGGGTCCGCATGGACTGGGACCAGGATTCGATCCTCCGTCCCTGGGGCCGCAAAGTGAGCGCTTAACTTGCTAAGCCATCCCGGCTTCCCCAGAAAGCTTTTCTTAAATAACTCACTTTCCAAACAAAATGGATATGCTTTAGTGACAGAATTATAATAATGCAACCTAAATAGGCTGAGAGAAAAATTTTTGTCTCGATCAATCAATACCAAGGATTAAGTTAGAGATGGAAGAAATTATAAGATCCTTATAAAATGTAATTTATTTTTTCATGAATGAGAATGAGTACAAACAACTTATTTTTTGAAATTGATGTATTGAGAAATGTAAGTGTAGTAATATAAGTATAAATAATATTGAACTATATCAGAAGCTTCACTAGTTGAATTTTACTAGAGAGGAAAAAATTAAACAGAAAGTTAAGAAGATAGAAAACAAACTAAATTTTACTAACACATTAAAAATAAAACATCAAGTATGATTGTGAAGCTCATTATGAAAATATGTCCCAACAATATTACAGGTGGAAAAGGTCCAGCTATTAAACGAAACAGTAATTTTACATCAGGATTACAACCCACAGCTTTCTCCTGTTTATAGAGGCACATTGAAGCAGAGTGACTGGGAATGACCGAAAAGAATAAAAAGGGGATTTAGACAAACTAAACTTATTCCAGATACATGGAGACTAAAGGAGCCAGTGTCACCAGAATCAAGCCATTAAACGGGACAAGGAGGTCGCTGGGTTCCTGAAGGGCTTAGTTTACAAAGGGGGGCAGAGCTGGGTGAGGTTTATACGATGGACATTTGGTACATTGACGTTTATAAAGCCACACAGTCGTACCACAGAAAGCAAACAGCGACATCCAGTAGTGTTTTGAGTTACCGCCACATCAAAAATACAGTCCAGAGGATGTTAGTAATATCATTAATTTGTTCCCCCCACCCCAAAGAATTGATATATTTGAGTCAGTATATTATTTTAGGACTTACCTACTTGGGGGTTCCTTTCTTCTTTAGGTCTTATCCTACTTTGATACATTTAGCCCCCATTTAAGAATTCCGATCCCCATCATGGCTACTAACAAGGGGAGTCAGTCTTGGAAATTAAACATAAGCAATATGCCAAGTAACTCTTTAGACAAAGGAAAACAAATAAAGTTAATGAAATAATTTAGAGAACTGTGTTTATGAAAACGAATTACAGTATTGCCAAAGCTCTGGACCAAGTTATTCCCAGTGGAAAACGCACACATCCTTGGATAGTAAACATTTTATGTATGTTTTTGGCACGTGAACAAAGCGGACTACAAAAGCAGGCGAGTTCATTACTTGGGCACATTTTTATCGGGCACCTTCACGTGATGGTGTTCAGGTACCGGAGCCGCGGCGGGAACCTGGAGCCCAGTTCTTTCGGGATATCGCAGGTTGACCTGTGGGGATAGAAAAAGAAAGTCTCTATACAAGAGAACAGCTGAGGAACGTACGGACAAGCCATTTGCCAACCTAACTCACAAAAAAGAGAGACAGTTACGTATATGTAGTGATTAAAAGGAGAGTCTAACAACGGGAAGAGCGAAAACCGTGAGAGGGTGCTTGTACTCATAAAAGCGAAAAGCCAGGTGAACGGGACAGTGTTTGAGCAAATCGTTAAGCTGCCCCGTTTAATGCAAAGGCTGATGGAAAACCTCAGATTGGAAAATGGAAGAGACCGAGGCCGGCGTTACAATAACGCCCGGCTAAAAGCCGGTGGGACGCTGACCCGGCAGCGGCTCTCCTAAGCGGCGTTGTGCAGGGGCTGCCCAGCCGGGCCACAGGCTGAGCCTGAGTAGGTCCCTGTCCCGTGCGGCCGGGGACAGGCCCAGAGCCGGGAAAAGAGGGAAGCTTCCCCTCCGTGGTCAGATTTGCCCAGCAGTGTCATTCTGGAGTTGCCCTGCGGGAGTCCTAACCCACTTCTTTGTGACTTTGACAAAACTCTTGAAGTTCCTGAAACTTCATTCAGCCTCCTTTGCTTACATGTTATGTCGTGAAGGCTCATCGTTGGACAAGCCATTTTAAACACCTGCTGTGTCCTAAAAACTGTGCAAAATTGCTGAGCGTGCCAAGATAAATGAGACGTCATTCCCGCCACCAAAGGAAGTACAGCCGCTGTGCACACCGAGACCCTGACAGTTCAGCTTGGCACGTGGTCCGTAGCGAGTGGGGAGGAGCCCGGGGGTCTGGGATCCTGGACGTGACAGGGAGCCTGGGCGGTCAGGCCTGTCTGGGGAGGGCTGCGAGGCCCCTCACTCAGCGGGTGAGGGGACCGAAAGGACCCTTCTAGCGAGAAGCAGAGCCGGGCGCTAGGGGAGGAAGCAGGGACTTCCGTGTCATCACCCACGGCGGCTGGGACACGTAACAGACACAGGCTGCTCTGGAAACATTTGCTGGACGGAACGGATGTTTCCACGACTAAGGTTCTGCTTGCTTCGGCTTTTGACGTGTTGACTGTTTTTCTCTCAGACTTAATCACACACTCCAACGCACACGTAGTACGCTTCATGACGTTATCACAACGGCTCTCTTGCTAACCGCCAGAGTTGCTTTTAAAAGCTGAACACCTGTGAGCTCTTAATTATACTTTAAAATTTTTAATTCATCAAGTAAGTCCATAGGCTGCTTTTCATATATGGGTTTTAGGAGCCAGGCTAGAGCTAGTAGCGTACAGTAATTGCGTGACTCTTTTTTTTCAATTGTGCAATAAATAAGCCTGAGTAGGTTTATTTTTTAGAACTGTGCCAAGTCGCTTATTCAGGTTCCGGGGGGGAGTGTGGGTCTCGGTGATCTAAACGTGTTCGCTGTCCAGTGCCACCTAGTGTCGTGTCGGGGAAGTAATGAGGGCCGTAAGTGCTTTTTCTTGTTAAAACGCATTTCTAAAAATTTACTGGTTGTAAGCTGAAGCCTTAATATAAAAGTGAAGTTTCACGAGTGAAGTAGCCTCTGAATCGTGTATGGAAATACGAGAACAAGTCTTTACCAAGCGAAGTAGCTTTATCTGTTCAGTTGATGTCCATGAATCAGATGTTCCCATTTCGGCAAAAAGGAAGTTTTCAAAAAATAAACTGCCAAAGTCTGTTCTATTCATTTTCCACCAAATGTATTTTTCCAAATGTGCTTCTTTATAATTTGAATGCTTTCTAACTCCCTCATTGAGCCAAGCTGCTCTTGCCCATCTTCTCTAGTTTAAATGATCGAACTTGAGATACGTGCATGAAAATGGGCTGTTACTGCAAAACACCTGCCATTGCACATGAGTTTCCTTGAAAAATCGAGAAGCTGATTGAGCCCGTTAGCAGCGATGGCCTTGGTGCTCTTGGAGGTGAAGGACAACAGTCAGGCTGCCTCTTGGGCCCTCGAACAGGGACACACTTGTTACGTCACGTGCCGAGGGCAGTTGGTTCCTTGTCTGCAAAGAGTAGAGGTGGTTGAGGTTGGAACCTTGAACCTTTTCCTGTTTTTTGTTTTGTTGTTGCAGTTTTTATCACTGCAAAGTGTTTATGCTTATAAAAGTTTTCGCGATTTAGACAACACGAGAACAGGAATTAATTTTAGAGATTCCATTCAACACTCGATTTTATAGGCCAAGTAAATATTGTAAATATGTGCAGAATGTTAGTACGTTCTAAAATATTGTGTAGCGGCATCTGACAAGGAACACGTTTCATTCATCATCCTATTAAAATGTGAGTATAATAGCTTTTATCTTATTAATCTGAACATCTCAGTCAAATCCTTATGACAAAAATCATAATGGTTGATTTTGAGAAAATAAAGCCCGTATTTGCTTTGTAAGTTTCTTTAGAACTCCTTTGTACCCAATATTGGCTGATATAGGCCCTTTACCGAGGAAAGTGCAAAATACAGCTTATAAAATAAATTATGATTATTTTGAGACAATAAAAACAAAAGTAAAACTTGTCTTAGCAGGTCACAAAATGAACTGTAAACTTTCCAGTAAGTAGAACAGTGTGGTAGACCCGTCAGCCAGAGGGGGCCGCCCCGAAGTTCAAACAGACTCAGGTGCACTCGGGGGTTCAGTGTGTGATGAAGGTAGCAGTTCAAATAGAGGGGGCAGGGGACCATTCAGCACACAGTTGTCTCTTCCATTATTTCTGTTCATTTCTAATAAATAGAGGTGGATTTAATGAACGCTTCCCCATCCTCGAATACATGTAAAGTTCAGCCTCTAATTTAGACGTTTGCAATGATAGCGGCCTGTTGCTCCATTCAAATACGAAACAAAGATCATCAAGAACATGCGGGTACGGACCACACGGTTCAAGCCCGCGATTGATCTTCAGTCAGCAGTAGCTGCTGTGACGAGAGCTTTTACACAGGTGACTTCCATGGAGTCAAAAAACACCAACCAAAACCTCCACAGAGTATAGGACGCCTCTGATTCAGAAGAGGGAATGTGAGGCTGTGAAAATACTGTTCCAGAAACAGGTGTCTGTTCACATTGGTGCTCATGTCCCCTTCCCCCCGCGAGCATGTGGCCTTCATATGACAATATGATGTCATTCAATATTTTGTTAGCTCCGATGAGATCGGAGGCCATTTTATGTGAAAAATATCATAAAAAAAAATCATGAGCTAATAAGTAACACAAGTACATATAAAGCTCCTCCTGTAAGTAATAATTTTTTGACAATTCTTTATCCACAAAGAGAAGCTTTTGAGATTCAAGCAAATAGCTGAAAGATTTGTAAACAATGTATTTTCAGCAAGCCTCATGTGTAGGTAGAAGTTTTCCATAAATTCCAGGTCCAGTATTTGCTTATCCGTTTCTTGTGCATCGTATAAAGACCCCAGAGAGGCAGTAAATGTTTTGGATATTAAATAAATGCTCTAATAATATAGGAATGTATAAGCTCTTGTATCATTACTGAATGATGATGTTAAGTATAACTTGAAGATATTAAATCCAGCCTAAATTTCTGTGTTTACAGCAAAGTCATCTAAAAAAGATGTGTGTTGTATATCTTCAAGCAAGAAAGTCAACAACCATTATAAAAAAAAATTTTAAAGCTACTTTTCGGAGCTTGCTCTAGAGTTTACGTTCTATTACCGTGCAGGAAGTTCTTCTTTTAGACTTATCTCTACCACCCAGTTCAGCGGAAGTTTGTCTCCTGCAGTTCTGTCTTTGGCCGAGAAAGGAACACTACCTACTGCTCAACACCCTCCTTAGAATTCTCTTTCTCCTACTTGGAGAAAATCAGTGTCAATCTGGTTGTTCCTCAGGCTAAATATTCCATATCCTTAACATTTTTGTCTTGCAGTCATCTCTCTTCCTGTTCTTGATTCATTTTTCTGCTTTCCTGTAAGTTTTAAGACACGCTGAATTGCACCGCGACAATGATAGATCTTATACTAACTAATCTTAACAAGTTACGTCCTCCGCGCCATGTGCACATCGGTGCACGATAGGGTTACGGTAACATTAAAAAGAGTGATTCTGAACTCTGGCCTCTTTAAAAATAAATAAGGCGAAACTGTCATTTACCATCACATACATAGTTAAATAAAAAAAAAATCTTTTTAAAGTGTCTAACTTGTATTTAAATATTTTAAACTTAATCCTTTTAAAAGAAATACTTAAAAGTATATTTTCCATAGGCCTTATACTTAATAGCAAATACTACTTGAGCATCGTGCTCACGGCTGTATTTACACTTGTGAATAAGAACAGTTTGAACTTAGCTTTTAGTCTTTAAATAATGACGATTTATTTAAAGCGACCAGGGGTGCCAGCTATCTGCTGCTGTCTCCCTCTCCCGGGGACGGAAGGAGCTCGTGTTCGTAGGGGTCAGTCACCTTCTTGTGACTATAGATAAGATTTCATTTGAAGAAGGGGTTCTTTGACGTTACAAAGCATGCAAAGCCCTTACGTAACAGGTTTACGAGTACGCCCAACCCACTGTCTTCCCCTGGAGCTAGCGTGGTAGCAGCGGGGCGGGTAGGTGCGTGTTCATTCAGCTTCCCAGGGTGGTCCGAGGCTCACTGCTTCCGACGGTCTCTGCCTTCATGTGACAGCAACAAGTGCTGGGAGAACGTTCCTGAACGTTCCTACCTTTCCAGTCGAGTAGATAATTATAGTCAGTCATGTCAAAATGCTGCCCCCAGCCTTAGATGTTTTGTTTTGATGAACAGTTCTTATTTTGTAGATAGCTACTTAAAGATACGATTTGATTGAGTGGAAATCCCTGACCGTATATTTTTATTTTTTTTTAATTTTTATTGTTTTGACAGAGAGAGAGATACAGAGACAGAGAGAGAACTGACTGGGGCACTCCCCAGTTCAGCACATGGGTCCGCACGGGCCGGGGCTGGGATTCGATCCTCGGTCTCTGGTGCTGCAAAGTGAGCGCTTAACCCACTGAGCCATCCCGGCTTCCCCAATGACCATATTTTTAAACACCCCGATTTTACAATAGTCTCTGACCTTTGGCTTCCCACCCAAGTCATTCAAAAGGCCAGATACACCCAGACTGGGCCAAAATGTTTCTCACAGCGAAGAGCCAGGTTCCTTTTTCAAGAGGCTTACTCTGTAATTTTACAGGCAGGCCGAGTGCAGGACTGGAGGGACTGAGTCTTAGAGAAAGAAATGATGTGCTGAGAAAGAAATAGTTTCAATGAGACTGAGAGCTAGAAGCAGATCCCTGGGGCTCACAGACCCACGTGCCGGTCTGCAGCGAGGTTGGCCCCATGGGTGTCGGTTTCTTTGACGTGGTATCTTGAGCCCGAGGATGGTTTACTTTTTTTTTCATCTTATTTTCTATTTATGAAAACGGGAGGCTCTTTCGAGAGTTTTTCTGTACCTAGACCTTCGTCTCAGCCCCACGTCTAGCCTGTAGTTTGTGTGCATCCGAAACGCGGGCGAGAGTTGCGGCTCTGATTCTCCAGTCTGACCACCGCGGAGCTCCACGCGCCTTCAGCGTCCCTCCCTGGGCCCCCCGGTTCCTCGTGACTGTTTTCTCGTGACATCGCGGTGTCGCTCTGTCCTGGGCCGCCGGGCAGGAAGTCTGTAAAGCACGCTCCTTCCTTTTTTGCCAGAGCCTGTGTGTGTTCACCCCGCCTGGACTCAAGGAGGGGAAGCCCCGGCTCATCCCCGCTGGGCCCATCGCTCAGGGCACCACCACCTCCGCCTACGTGGCCAAGTCGAGGAAAACCCTCCTCGTGGAAGACATCCTTGGGGTACGTGCTCCTTTATTCCCCGGGCCGTTTGGAATCCGAAGTAGTCAACGAAGAGACACGGCGTAGCGCTTCGATGTTTCCGATGTGAGCCATTTTAGGAACGCGTTAAAGCCAGAGGCGGGTCAGTACGTGAACTGGGATGTCAGCACATTCTGGGTACTCAGAAAACCGTGTCTTATATACCCCCCAAGAGCCAGATTTGAGTAGTTGTTATTTCAACACATGCCAGTATAGTCACGCAAACTGAATGATCACAGTGTCGTGTTTCACATGCTAGCAGGGTATGTACGAACGAGTGACTGGTGCTCTGTGACCGACTGACCCAAAGCTTAGTGATGCCACACAACAGGCACTGGCTCTTGCTCGTGAGTCTGGGGGCTGGGCCGTCCTGCCTGGGCTGCTTACACATCTGAGGTCCCCTGGCCGCCACTTAGGAGCCGGCGGCGCTCAGATGGCCTCAGCTCTCCACCAGCATCTCCCCTGCCAGCCCCTCCCCGTAAGGGAAGTGCATGCTCTGCTGATGGCTGCAGGGGTCCTAGCGAAGAAGCGGAAACCTGCCTGGGGGTGTTCCAGCCTCTGCTCGTGTCAGACTCCCTGCCCTCCCACCAGCCACACCGGTCATGCGGGCGGCCCCACGCCCGGTGTGGGAGGGTCCTGAGGACGGACAGGGGACAGGGCGCGTGGCGACACGAAGCCCGCCGTGCCCCCCGGGAGGAGCGTCGCTGTGTCAGCTCAGCCCTTGGACCTGACTAGAGTGCAGACGGGGGTCAGGTGTAAGGGGTTTGCTCAGCGCATTAGTAGAGTCATAGAAGCTGGGTTTCGATTTTGTTTTTACCTTGAACACACCAGGGAATTAGGTATTTCATCAAAAAAAGAAAAGAAAAAAGAAAAAGTGGTTAAAAGTAAATGTTGCAGAGTATAGTGAATGTAGACAACAGCATTAATAATGATCCAACTGGCTAAAATACTGGATTTTAATGATTCTCAGCACAAAAAACAATGCTAACTCTGTGATGTGATCGGTGCTGAGGATGTGGCGGCATCTCCCACAGCGTGTAAATGTATGAGAACGACATGTACGCCTTAAACCTGCACAGTGCTACACGGCAAACATAGCGCAGTCTTCAAAAGTGTGAAAAGTAGACAGTTTATACGCTGCCATTTACAGATTGCCTGTTTATATGCAAACTTTCAGAAGATCTGTAAATTCCAAGCGCAGATTTGTACTAATTTTGGTTCATAAAATCCTTCACACAGACAGCGCAAATTGAATAAGTGCTTAGATATTAATTCATTTGATTTCCCTGTGTCCCTCTTGAGTGCTTTTGCTAAGCTAGAAAATCATTAGCATCTGAGAACCATTTCATTTCTTATGCCAACTAATTGATAATTATTGCATGATTTAAATACTGAACACGGGTCTTTGAGGTCCAACTTGAGCGACAGTCAGCCGCATCCACGGTTGTGCTGTCCTGTCCTTAAAAACAGAGGAGACAACGCTTGTGTGCCTTGAGTTTCCTTCACCTGGTGTTTACATTCGGAATGGCCGTCACTAGTGACAGCGTGCTGGCAAAGCCCTTGGAAAAGTTCTGGCTCCAGGAGGCGATGGATGGATGAATGGTAGCCGTCACGACTGGAACACAGTTACTGCTCCGTCAGCTTAGCATGGACTCATTCGCTCACTAAGTGCTGCGCAGAGACACACAGAAACACGAGAGCAGGCTTGGGCGTGGGCTCTGGGCGGCCGGCTGTCCGCGTTGTCCTCGGCCGGCTGACCGTGGCCGCGGGTGCTTGCTCCTCCCTGGGAGAGCACGGCTTAGCAGCGATCACGAGGCTCGGGCAGTTCTGAGCGACAGGGGCACGGCAACTTAATCATTCCACGTCTTTAGCTGCGTCTACCCGCTTCCCCTTTTTATGTCTCAGGACGAGCGATTTCCGAGAGGCACGGGGCTGGAGTCCGGCACGCAGATCCAGTCTGTCCTCTGTCTGCCGATCGTCACTGCCATCGGGGACCTGGTGGGCATCTTGGAGCTGTATCGGCACTGGGGCAAGGAGGCCTTCTGCCTGAACCAGCAGGAGGTGAGGCGGGTGCGGCGGGGGGCCGCCTCCCCGGGGAATCGCGGGAATGCTTAACGCCGCGGTTGGCTTCACGGTGTTTTGATGTGAATAGTAAGGCTTTTCAAAACGTGTTTGTTTGTTTGTTTGTTGCCGTTATTTAGAGAGGGGACTGAATACCCTGGAAATATATAGCCGTTAGTTGTGAATTTTAGTAAGGATCCAGTTTAACAATAAAAAGAAAGGAATGCCCTGGTGTGAGTAAAACACAGTGGGAAGTGACGCAGGAGGGTTTTCCTGTTCTGGCGGTCTTTTATGTTTTCTTTTCTTTTATGTTTTCTTTTTTTTAAAAGATTTATTTTATTGATTTTGACAGAGACAGACAGAGACAGAGAGAAGGGGGAGGGCCCAGAGCCGTCTCCATAGTTGACAGCATTAGTTTTCCATATAGTCTCACTCCACAGGCGGGCACAGGGCTGTGCAGGGCAGGAACTGGGCCGGAGCCTCCCGCATGGGCCCCGGCAAGAACTGAACTGGGGGCACATGGGCCGGGGCCGGGATTCGATCCTCGGTCCTCAGGGCCTCAAAGCGAGCGCTTAACCCTCTGAGCCATCCCAGCTTCCCCAATGTTTTCTTAAAAATGTCATCTTCCCGGAGTGTGTGCTGAGGAAAGTTCCGGCATCAGATGCGTTTGGAGAAGGATGAGTTGCATCCGCTGTTCCCGGAACTGGAGTTGGCTCGTCAATACGAAAAGCAAATGCTGCACCGATCGGTGTTGGGCCCGGTAGCCGCCCCCGTGCCTGGGGGCCTGCGTCCTGCCCGCTTACTTGCTGGGGGGACCTGTCGGCTTGTCTGGCTCCTCGCTGCAGGCTGCCCCACTAGACCTTTGAGCCAGGCTGAGGGCTCCCAGGCCAGCCGGGTGGGCCCCCTCCGGCCACCTCCTCCGGCCGTGACCTTGGGTGAGCGTGCCCGGTGGGTGGCCTCCCCCTCTGTGGCCTTTTCCTCGCAGCCCCGTCCCTGTCACCATGGTGCCCTGTGTGCGCACCTGCTGCCTTTCCCGCTGGTCTCTCTCCGCACAGTGCACCGCTCTGTCGTCGGTGCTGGGTCTCCCGCGTCTAGGGCCTGGTGCCCAGCAGGCGCCTGGCAAGTACTGCTTACGCGAGTGGAAAATGGAAAGACCGGGAGAACGGGCAGCTTGAGAACGTGTCTGCAAAGTGACGGAAAGAGTTCGTCATTTTGGAGCGGTTATTAGAGGCCGTTTTTTAATTTTTAATTTAATTTTATTGTTTTTGACGGAGACAGAGACAGAGACAGAGACAGAGAGGAGGGGGAGGGCCCAGAGCCATCTCCGTAGTTGTTTGTCATCAGTTTTTGACATGGTTTCATTCCACACAGGTGGGCGGGGGCAGCGTGGGATGGGAACCGGGCTGGGGGCCTCCCGCATGGGAAGCTCACCCCAGCTCAGCACATGGGTCCTCATGGTCCGGGGCCGGGATTCAATCCCCGGTCCCGGGGGCTGCAAGGTGAGCGCTTAACCCACTGAGCCATCTCGGCTTCCCCGTTAGGGTAAGGTGACCCGATGTTAACATGGGTAAAGCGGGACACCATTGACCGGAGGGGAGGGGGTTCTTGATTAAAAATTGGGTCTATCTCCCGCCATTCCCTGGCTTGTCTTGCATTCTTTCCAAAAATCGGGACTTTTTTTAAAATGCCATGGGACAAATTGTTAAAAATCGGGACTGTCCCGCCAAAAGCGGGACATCTGGTCACCTTACGTTAGGGGCCTTTTTAAGAGCCTTGTTGTTAAATTGAAAAGTAAAATCATTGGACTATAGTTTTCCCAGTCTGTCTTCCTTTTTTATCCAAAATTTAGAGGAACAGGGGAGGATGAAGCTCGATCGTGAAGAAGGAGGAATGGAGAAGGGAGCCTTGTGCATGCTGGCACTTTGTGTTTGGGGGAGCACTCGGAAGTGGGGTGGCCCTTGGAACTCCTTCCGTGTGCTGACGCTGGAGTGCAGTCGGCTGTCAGCCAGGGACTAATAAAGCGTGTGTCCCTCTCCTCCAGGTGGCAACGGCGAATCTTGCCTGGGCTTCAGTGGCGATCCACCAGGTGCAGGTGAGCGTTTGGGGCGCTTGTACGTTTTCAGGGAGCCTCCTAGGGGAGCAGGGTTGTTTCGGGGCAGCCCCGGGGCAGAGGGGAGGCTTCACGTTCCCGTGCAAGAGCTGTCGCTATTTCTAAAAGCTTTATCTCCTCACTTATACTGACTTGCTTTTTGCCTTGAGCATCTTGCAACTATTTTTAGGTATTTACAGATAGTTGTAAATCATTTGTGCAATAAACGGACACATCCTTTTAGCATTTTGTTTGGCGCAGAGCGCGGGAACCCCCTCCTGCCGGCCTTAACTCTGAGATTTTCATGCCTCCTTTTCCTAAGTTAAAGCGTCCTCTGAACTACGTGGCACATGCACACATGCACCTTGAATGGAAAATCTCAGGTTCGTTTGCCCAAAACGACCTGATGTAAATACTCGCAGACTGCACAGAGCTTTGCTGGGAAGGAGACTTTTAAGTGCCTCTCAGCAAACTCGCGGTAACTGTGTGAGAGAAAGAGGAGGCTGTGCGGGAGGAGGGTGGTCTGAGGAGCGAGGATTTGTGGGGTCTGACAGCAGAGCGTGTGGGTAGAACGTGGGCCCAAGTCCCGTCTTCTGGACGAAGGCGGCGTGACCGGGCCGCCCTGGGGAGGCCCCCGGGACCTGAGCCGGGCCCTGCGCTTCTCGGGGCCTCCGCTGTAGGAGGAAACCCCACGCCCGCAGTGTGTTGTGGGGCTCAGACAGGATGACGCGGGCACGTGTTAGTTAGCAGTCAGTAAACACGATCTCGTCCTCACGGTGGGGACATCGTCATGGCAATGAACTAAGGCACACCGTCCTCTGCGGGTTTTATTTCTCAGCAGAAATCTCTTGTAACTAACAGCCTTCATTTTGTGGGGGCAGGTATGCAGGGGCCTTGCCAAACAGACCGAACTGAACGACTTTCTCCTCGACGTATCCAAGTAAGTGCGCGTGTCTGGGCTGGGACAGCCCCTGCTGATGGACGGTCCCATTACCGGCAGGCCCCGGGGACAGGCCGCCGCCTACTGTGAGCACTAAGTTCCCTGTGTGAGCAGGCCGGGGAGGGCCCGGGGGCCACGGCGCTGCAGGCTCACCCACGTGCATGTCACAGGCCTGCCTGTGCAGCGTGGCGTGCGTTTTCTAAGTAGACTCACTCGCACGTGCTGAAGACACCACGTACTTCTGGTTTTGTGGGAGAAAGGAGAGGAAATCTTCTCTTTCCTCCCCCCGCAAAAGTCCTCTCTGGCATTTTCTACAAATGTTAGTAAATTAAAACATAGCGTTAGTATTATTTTAACTTTCCCATGTCTAGTAACTCATAATTTAGAGCAGGGTTGTCCAGCCTTGTGGCTTCCCTGGGCCACACTGGAGGAGGAAGAACGGTCACGGGCCACACGTGAAATACACTCACACTCACGATAGCTGATGAGCGAAAAAAAGTAAAATTCCAGAAAATCGCATAATGTTTTAGGAAAGTGCATGAGTTTGTGTTGTGTTGGCCCCATTCAAAGCCGCTCTGGGCCGCATGTGGCCCACAGGCTGCGGGTAGGACAAGCTCGCTTTGGAGAAAGGGCTCCACTTCCCTGAAGCTCGGCCTAGGAGTGCACCCTTGGGCTGCGGGGGAAGCCGCCCCAGACGCTTAGGAACTCCCGGCTCCCACGGGTTTTGCTGGAACACGGGAGAGCTTCTGAGTAGCCGACCTGTTTGCTGCACCGTTGAAAGCGGAAGATCACCCGGGGCTGGTGACCTCAGGGTCGGGTCCTCCCCCTCAGCCCCCTGCAGAGAATTCACGGCCCTCCGTTCTCACGCCACTCGGGTGGCACTTACACATGGGTCACCAGCCGCTGTGACACCC
Organism: Craseonycteris thonglongyai; assembly: GCA_004027555.1. Classification (NCBI taxonomy): domain Eukaryota; kingdom Metazoa; phylum Chordata; class Mammalia; order Chiroptera; family Craseonycteridae; genus Craseonycteris; species Craseonycteris thonglongyai. The sequence continues at coordinate 66,660 of PVKE010002226.1, forward strand.
AGGGCTGAGGAGTCTGAAGTTGCTGCTTCGCGGTACACTTTCCTCTGAAACACGAGATTAGAGAACTGTGGAGAGGAAGGAGCTCTTCTTGACGGAACTAAGCAGAAAGTGAGAGGAGGTGTTCAGCTTCTCTTGTTAATGCGGGTCTTGTAAGTAGAGTCCGCCCTGCGGCCCCTCCGGCCGGTCCCTCTGTGGGAAACCCGCTCACTTCACCACCTTCCTGCAGGCAGGCCTCCGTGTCCGGGGCAGTTAGTGTGTCTTAGTCGTAGTGCCTTCCAGCCAGACAGTTTGCCTCTAAATGAAAGGCATCGCTTATCGCTACGCGTTACCTTAATTACGAGCACATTGACCAATTTGCACAAACCTAGACTGAAAGCTGTACGTAGCTCCTGCATCAAGAGTACTCTTCACATACTTCCTATAATGCATAGCTATCTTATTTTTTAATGTATATTCCAGATACCTCCAAACGGCTTTCCTGCTTTTATAAGAAGACCGTAGCTTACTGTGTACAGTCATTAGTTTCTCATCGTTATTTCTGTTCTGATACGTCTTCAGAAATGTGTTATTACGCTGCTCTCTTGAGTACAGCTGAACCACGTTGCAGCTTTCTGGTTTTTCAGCGACAATGTACATTTTAACCGCATTGATGCGATTTAGAACGTTTAAATGTTTTTATGTCAGGTTAAGTTATTAATGAAAATATTAAATAGGGTAAACCCAATTCATTTCTTCATAGTTTTAGTTACATGCTACAAACTTTCTCTCTATATTGGTACTTATCAGTAAAATAATTACTGCAACCTTTGAAATTTGAGCCCTCATAAAAAAGTCAATGATAAAGTTTCATTTGTCCCTTTAAAATATAATAATAATATTGGTTGTTTCCTCAGGAAGACAAAAATCAAACAAACCTATGTCATTATGTTTTTTTTACTTAAACGTAGACAAAACTGGGAAATGTGTTCGGAGTTTACTATGTTCTGTGTTCTAAATAGAGTTTACTATATTCTGTGTTCTAAATAGAGTTTACTATGTTCTGTGGTCTAAATAGAGTTTACTATGTTCTGTGTCCTAAATAAGGTGACTGACAGCTCTCATGTTCCTTTCTTTCAGAACGTATTTTGATAACATAGTCGCAATAGATTCTCTACTTGAACACATAATGGTAGGTTGGCTTCTGTCTGGAAATGATTTGGTGTAACCTCAGATCTGTCCTAATGTGCAGCAGAACGTACTCGTGTATTAGACATAGAGGCTGTTTTCAGTAGGTGAAAAGGTGTTTCTTAGAGGGATCACCTTGATTTTTCTTTTTTTTGCCACTTCTGTTAATTTTGGAGAATTTTAAATAACCTTTTGAAAAATATCTCAGAGGTTTTTTATTATTTACTGGTAGGCTGTGCTTTGAGAACATTTCATTTCTCTTTGGATTCTCCAAAACACCTTCGCGTATAAGCGGTATTGAGAATCCCCAGCTGAGGTTGGGGTTCATTTCTACTTGTTTGAGTCTTAGTGATTCCTTTCTTCTGGAAGACTGTAGGCATTCCGAGCAGAAAGCCACCCAAAGCGGGCTGCTTTGGTGTTGGGGTGGGATGTCACAGAGGAGGTGGCCTCCTGGGGTCAGTGATGTGTGTGTGCGCATGTGTGTGTGCGTGCGCGTGTGTGTGTGACTACCCACGGCCAGGCTTGCTGGTACCGTTCGTGCCCTGTCGTATATTTTGATGAATGGTCTTTCTTCTTCCCATTTTCCTGGCCTTTCCCAAAGTGTAGTAATCCTGCCCGATAAGGGGTTGCCTCACCCCCAGATTTCACGAGGCTCCCGGACCTCGTTCTCTTTGACCTCCCTCCCTGTATGCCCTTCATCCGTCCTGAACTATGGGCTGAGTCCTTAGGTTGTGGAGAACTTACGTGCCACCTACGGTTGGCAGGTGTTTCCGTCCAGGGCTCCGTGTGCTTCCGGGGCCATCGGCACTCGGCTGCAACGACTCAACTCAGCCACTGCAGCGGCCGTCCCAGCCCGTAAAGGAACGGAACCTAAAGCAACCGGGCTGCGTCCCACTAGGCCCTGATTGACAAAAGCACGCCACGGGCCGGGCGGCCCGTGGGCTCGTTAGCCGACCGCCCCTCTGGGCCTTGTTGGCAGTATTTGGGATGCGGTGGGGAAAAGCGGCAGTTTCTGCTGTCCCAGAACCCACAGGCTGACGGAGAAGCAGCGTGACCTGGAAGCTCTGGTAGTCCTGACACCCAGGATGCACGCTCCCGGGCGTGTCAGGCTCAGTACGATTCTAACAGCAGTAAGGACAAGCCCAGGAGACGAGGGAGGAGCCAGGGAACCTAACGGGGCTGCCTGGCCCATGCTGGCTTCTTTCCGCTTCCGTTTCACAGGAGATTGTATGTTTCCCTCTGGCCACAGAGCGGCCCAGGCCCCTGCTCCACAGGCTTTGGGATGCCTGTTGTTCTCCAAGGAATAATTTATTTCATGTCTGTCATTAGGAGGGTTGAGGCTGCAAGAATTCTCAATATAAATAAAGACGGTATTTACAACATAACCGTAGTCCCAACGCACTGGGGACAGTAGGGTGTGTTGGGCGTTAAAGAAATACTTGTTGAGGGAAGTTGGCACTAACGGTGATGAAATGAGCACCGCTTTCCGTTCAGAAATGGAAAAGCACGTGTGTGGCAGAAGCTTAGGCCATGGGAGCAGCTGGGATGCATTTCACGTTCCGGAGCCGGCATGCCTAGTCGTGTGATAGCAGACAAGCTACTCCTCCGTGCCTCAGTTTCCCTGATAGTGTCTAACGTGGAGTTGAAGACTTTTCCCGACTTAACATGGCTATTGTGAGGATTCAGCGAATCAATGCTCTAACGTGTGTGCAAAATGTCTGGCACATACTAAACTCCTAACAACGGTTAGACGTGATCATGATTGCAGCATATACAACGCAGCGAATGTAAATCTGAACACCGTGTGTCTCGTTAGGGCTCTATTGCATAGGTTTTACATCTGGCGTGTCACACACCCGCCAGTCAGAGCAGAAGCTACCCTGAGGGGTGACACAACAGAGGCTCAGACCAGGGCACGGGGGCCTGGGAGGCTCTGGAAGACGGGTCTGGGTGGCAGGAAGGCGCTTAGGGACTGACTCAGGCCACCGGCTGCTCCCAGCCCTTCCGGAAGCGTTGCAATGCTGGACCCTTGAGTCACATGGGTGTGAGCTGCGCAGGTCCGGTTGAACGCAGGTCAGTCCGTGGCTGGGCGCCTGTGGAAGGCCCACGGCATGCCTTGGTCTCCAGCATTTTGTGTAGGGAGCTTGGGCGTCCTGGGATGCTGGGAACCCTCCCCCACAGACGCTAGGAGACAAGCGCTGTGCTTACGTCTTTGGGGAACCAAGAGTTAGTTACACGCGCCTGTTCGGCTGTGTGGGGGTTGGTTCAAAGGTCAGCTGTACCTTAACGTCCTGCCTCAAGGCATGCAGGCTTAGCAGCGGTTGGTGTTGGTATCTCCCAGTGTTGGTGCGTGGACAGGGACTTGCGGATATGTTCTCCACCTCTGTACCTCGCTGGTTTAGTTAGAGTGCTGCTTTCCCGCCCAGGTACGGAGCCGCTGTCGTTGATACGTAGTGCTGATCGCGTCCACCTGTAGACCCGAGTGTCTCCTGGGCTCATTTGCTCTTGTCTCACGGTGTGTTTGCAGATATATGCAAAGAACCTGGTGAACGCAGACCGCTGTGCCCTCTTCCAGGTGGACCACAAGAACAAGGAGCTGTACTCCGACCTCTTTGACATTGGCGAGGAAAAGGAAGGCAAGCCCATTTTCAAGAAGACTAAGGAGATCAGGTACAGCCCAGCGGAGGCCGGGCCGCTGTGACCGCCGCTGCGCAGGTGTCTGGGGGCCACGTGTGTGCGCCTCTGCACGGGGGTGCGGACAGCACTTGTCATACTGTGATATCATTCCCACCAGGACCCGCCTCCTGAAGGTAGTACTTCTGGGAATGACGTGGCAGCGCCAGCGAAACTGCGCCTAGGAAGCGTTAGCGTCACTCCTGGAAATGCCGTCTTCCGGAGGCGGGCCTTTTGGAAATCATGTTGGAAAAGGTTGCTAGTGCTCCCAGGTAGGTCACAGGGGGCCGCCACCTGGAGGCTGCAGGGCTCCCCCCGGCCGGGAGCAGGGTGGCCCAGCTGCTGGGTGCCCTGCCCTCCCCAGCGGGCTGGCCTGGCGGATCCGGTCATGTCAGCGAGGGGCAGCTTCTGTCACTTCCATGAACAGAACGAAGAGTCTACCTGGCCCGTGGAGGTGTGGTGGCTCCCATCTGTCACAGCCTGAACACCTGCGAGGGGCGCTTGTCACCAAACTTGTCAAAGTCAGCCTTAACGTTCAGAAATGGAGTTTTTTTGAAGACAGTTTCGTTCCTCTCGTTTTGCGAGCCTGTGTCTTGCTTAACGGTTTTCCGCCGCCCACTCTGAGGTGTGGTGGTGGTTACAGCGGTCTAGCGGAGCGCTCGTCCTTAGCCTTGCCATTCGTTTGGGCCTTCGGCCACGTGAAGGAAGTAGGCAGGTGTGAAGGAAGTGCTGTGGTCCTGCACGTACGGGGTCTCCCGCTGCCCCTCGCTGGGTATTTCCCGTTCAGGGTCCTCAGGTGAGAGACCCTGGATCCCATGATCATAGAACTCTGACCCGGGCACTGCTTGGCAGTTCTTTCTTAATTGGTCCTGTTCTGGTTGGTTGGTTTTTATTTTTGATTATTTTAAAGATTTATTTTATTGTTTTTGACAGAGACAGAGAGAGACAGGGGGAAGGGGGAGGGGGGCCCAGAGCAGTCTCCATAGTTGTACGTCATCAGTTTTCAACATGGTTTCATTCCACACAGGTGGGTGGGGGTTGCGCAGGGCAGGAACTGGGCTGGGGGCCTCCTGCATGGAAGGCACGCCCCCTTGAGCCAGGGGCTGAACCGAGGGGCAAGAATGGAACCGGGGGCCTCTTGCATGGGAAGCACACCCCAGTTCAGCATATGCATCCGCACGGGCTGGGGCCGGGGCCAGGATTTGATCCTTGGGCCCCCGGGGCTGCAAAGCCAGCGCTTAACCCCCGGAGCCAACCCGGCTTCCCCAGGTTGGTTGGTGTTTAGATCTCAGTAAGTCAGCGTGGATGTGGGCATGGAGGCGCAGTTCTCAGTGCTCCCCAGCAGTGCCAGCCCCCATCTCCCTGTGAGACAGACGCTGGTACCCGTGGTCACGGCGTGGGAGAAGCAGGGAGGGGAACGCGGTCGGCCGGAGCTCTCTACACCGCCCGGCGGATGCCCGAGGAGTATGTACGGGCTGCCGCTTAATTGCAGCCCCCGCTGACCGGGGCTGGCTCACCACAGGGCGCTGGGGAAGGTCCCAGCCAGACCCTTCCAGCAAGAAGCCCGCACGGGCCGTGCAGCCGGCTCTGGGACGTCTTGTGTTCATGCTGTGCAAAGCCCAGCAAGGCCAGCAGGGAAGCGGCCCTCACGTTGTGCAATGTTGGGTTCCGTTTTCAGTGTTTTAAGGTCGTATCAATTCGTTTTAGGATTTTCTTTAGGGAAAATCCTTAGGGTAGAGCTTTATTTCAACAACGATTGCCTCCCACGGTGTTGAAAAGGTCATGTTGTCAACGTTATTTTTCAGCTACTGACATAGGTAGATATTGAGGATTTTAGACATCTTTCCTAACTAAATTTCAAAACAAGTGCATGGCTGGTGATAATATTGTAATGGCAAACTATAAATATGAGGATGTGTTTATAATAGAAAATGCCGGTATTAGATATTAAAACATAATGAAGTATATTCATATAGCGGTTTGTTTTGACTATTTTTAAATTTAACCAATTAACGAAGTAAAAATACTACAAGTTGTAAATTGTGTTATTTTTATAGAGCATTTGTATTGCAAATGCCTTAGAATTCCAGTCCTGAATAGAATCTCAAGATCAGACATAACCTGTGACTTTGGTTCTATTTGTGGTAGAAAGTACACTGTTGTAGACTTGCGCTCTTGTTTTAATTGTGCTACTCACATTTTCGGAATTGTAGCAAGTTCCTGAACCCATATGGGCCTCAGTTCACACCACAGTGAGAGTTAAGAAAATTTATGTTGAAGCATATTGAAGTTATAAGGAACTTTTTTTGCGAGTATAAAGGATTATTATTCTTCAGTATAGGACAGGGGTGGCAAACCTTTTGGCGATTGAGTGCCAAAGTTTATGAAATAAGGGTATACTCGCTCGACTTGCGTGCCAACCCATCGAGTGAGATAGAGGTATTGATTATTTTTCTGTCTATAAGGGTATACACAATAATTTTTTAAATGGTATTCACAGCTCCGCGTGCCGAAATAATTGCTCCACATGCCACTTTGGGCACGCGTGCCACAGGTTCGCCACCCCCGGTATAGGAGAATGTTAGTTACCTGTTCAATTTCAATCTGTGATTGAGTGTAATTAATATATTGTGAGTTATATCTTAAAACAGGGTTCTCAGGTGCTTACTGCGCAATGTTTTCCCTCTTTAGATTTGCATATTTTATAATAAGGGGATTTTAGCAAATGTAAGTGTAAAGTTAATACCAGCATTTAACATGCAGCAGTGCTTTTGCGTTCAGTATTTGGTGGTAGTGAAATGTCTCGAATAGTTTTACAACATCTGTATTTTAATGGCCATGTCCCTCTCTCTTATATGTGTAGGTTTTCAATTGAGAAAGGGATCGCTGGTCAAGTAGCAAGAACAGGGGAGGTCCTGAACATTCCCGATGCCTATGCAGACCCACGCTTCAACAGGTGAGAGCTCCAGCGTGTCCTCCACGCGCTCTCTTTAATGCCCTGTGTGGCGGAAACCTCGGTGGGGGCCCCGTCCTCCCCACCCCAGGGCGGCCATCCTTCCTCCCCGGTGCTCTACGGGGCTTCCAGTGGACCAGCTCTGTCATCAGCACTCCGTGTTTAGAGACATTTAGGAAATGACAGATACGAAGCCACTAACGATGCCTGCTGTAGGAGTTTAAAACGTGAAAGAGCGACTCAAATGCAAAAATTTAACTTTATAAATTGCTTTTTTTAATTATAGTGTCATCATTTCGTCCTGAGCATATTCTCTATCAGGGCACACCCTAAAAGGCTCTATAACACAGAGTGATAAGAAGTACCTAGAGTATTTATCCGTGTATGAGACGCCCCCATGTATAAGACGACCCCTACTTTTCTAAGCCAACATGAAGAAATCAATGCACAGGGTGACTCCCGTGTATAAGACAACCCCCAATTTTTGGTCTAATAATTCTAGACAAAAGTGTCCTCTTATACACGGAGAAATGCGGTACTTTTGAATCCCTGTTCTGTCATTTATTAGTTCTCGAGTGACCTGGAGTAAGTTGCTTCGTCTTTCTGAGCTTAGTTTCTTCATCTTTAAAATGCATCTGACAATGCCCGTTTTGTGCTTTTGTCTTTGTTTTTAGGATTAGACAAAATGTTCATAACATGCTGCCTGTTTTACCTGACACCCAAAGTTGGAATTCAAAAAGATGCAGCTTTTATAAGATATTATTAACATTGGATTAGGATGGTTATTAAGATTTGGTTTTCCTTTAAGTGTCTTTGGAGAACAAGAAACCAAATAAATGTGATTTTAGTAGATCTCTAGAAATTGAGTCTCAAGGTTAATGCTAACTGTTAGGGAATAATAGTTTTGATATTTTGACCACAGTATTCAGTTAATTCAAACATTTGGTTTACTTTTAAGAGACAATTAGATAACATAAGTAATAGAAAGTTTTATTAGGTATTTGATTAATGTCAGATACACGCAACTCATGTATAAACACAGCGGTATTTTATCAGTAAAGAATATGCTGAAAATTTCAGATTTTTTTTTTTTTCCCTAGAAGTGTATGGGTCAACTATTAAAACATAAAAAGGCAGGAAACAGATTGTGAGAAAATATTCACAAAACATGTATCTGACAAAATACTTGTATCTGGAATATACAAACAACACTTCCAACATAATAATATAACCCAACTTAATAATAACTGCGGCACACGATTTTAACAGACACTTGAGAAAGAAAATGTATGAATGCCCATTAAACACATGACATGTTTGATGAGAGGAGAATGTAAACCGAATTGACAATGAGATATCGATAAAATGTTAAAAGATTGACATCAGTTGGCAAGTGTTGTAGAGAACCTGGGATGCTCATACCCGGGTGATGAAAGCACATACTAGTACAACCACTTTGGAAAACAGCTTCGCAGTTCCTTGTAAATCTAAGCTACACTTACAGTATCGGTCAGCTCTGCTCCTGGGCATCTCTGCACAGAAAACGACGACATCTGTCAGCACACAATGTGTGCTGGAGTCTTCGGAGCAGCATTATTCATCATTGCTCCAAATTGGCTGTTGCCAAATCGTAATGTCCCTTGGCTGCTGAATGTGTACATAGAGTGGGATGGGTCCATACCATAGGCACCCCTCCGCAGTCACACAGGCCAAGCCCCTGCTAGGCAGCCACGTGGATGTGCCCCAGACACGCAGTGTGAAGGAAGCCAGGCACGAGACTGGGTCCCGCCCGCTGCCGTTGGTGGTGTGGTTGCTTCCGTGGGACGGAGGCTGGCTGTTGAAAGCCATTTCCTCTAAATCAGAGTCGACAAGTCCTGTCTGTTCAGGACGGGACCGGCAGTCCTAGCTCCAGAGGCCATGATGCCCTTGTAGCAGGGTGGTGGCAGCTCCTCTAGGAAACACGTGGCTGTGCTCCGTGAGCGCTCTGTGTGTGCAAACCGCACAGGGCCGGGCTGGCCAAAGCGGGCAGCTCTGACCCTGCTCTGGGTGTCTGAGGGATGGTCCTCGTCTGTGTCTGCTCGGCAAGTTACGTCGCTCATACGTACAGCCATAGTCAAAGGAACATGGTATTTCACCTCATTTGGATTCTATTTTCTTCTGAAGACAGACACAAGATAGTATTTTCTTAGTCATGCTGGATACTTAAAACCAAACAATAAGCCGAAAGCCGCCTAAGAGGCTGTTTGGAGGCACTGTCTTGAAAACAAAACAAATGGGGTAGACTGTTTTGAAAAGGTTTTCAACAAAATGCTTTCAAATGTCGCGTCGTCCTTGAATTTAGAAGCGAAGAGTTCCATGATCGTCACTTGTGATAGAAGCACGTCAGGGTCTGGGTTGAGATCGATGATGGAATGTGTGGCTCACCTTCTTCCTTTTGCTTTTTGTGGTGTGTGTGTGTGTGTGCGTGGTTCCTCGCTCCTGAACTTGCCACAGAGAAGTGGACTTGTACACGGGCTACACCACGAGGAACATCTTGTGCATGCCCATTGTGAGCCGGGGGAGCGTGATCGGCGTGGTGCAGATGGTGAACAAGATCAGCGGCAGTGCCTTCTCGAAAACGGACGAAAACAACTTCAAAATGTTTGCCGTCTTCTGCGCTTTAGCCTTACACTGTGCCAACGTAAGTGGGGACCCGGGCGCGCCCCTCTCCCTACTCAGAGTGAACTGGAAACCCTTCTGCAAAGAGTGGGGTCAGCTGTTTGCTTCCGTGGGACGGTCCTTTGCCAACCAGAAGCAGTGATTCCTGGTGGCCCGTATTGCAGGAAGTGCTTTGGAGGAAGTAAAATCTAATACTTGGCATTTAAATTCAAGGCATGATTTTGTTAAAAAGGAAAATCAAGTTAAAAAGGTAAAGTGGTTGCCGTACGGGGCTTATGTCTCACAATACCCACGGAGTTGAGTGAGAACGTCTTCTAATCCCTCACTGTTTGTCATGCGCGCTGCACTTGAGCTTCTCGGACAAAACAGGAACGGCTCCAATGTGGCCCCAGCCAGGGAAGGGTCTGTGTGGGGACGAGGGAGGCCGCTGCTCAGCACCTGCGTCAGGTGTGCGGCAGGGGCTGTGTGTTGACCCCTGCCCTGTGTACGGACCGCAAGCGAGCTTCTGTTTAGGTTATGAAGCCTCATCTTAAAATTGCTGAATTTGTCGTCTTTTCTATTTTGGTATTTTAAGTGAGTGGAACACCTAGGATTCTATAAACTCTCTTCACCTTGCAGTGGAATTTTGAAGTTCGAGGAAATTTTACTAACCTTTTTATCAAGCTCAGTTGATTGAAGTGGAGGTTACGACCTTGCTAACCTAGAGGAATTGCCTGTCTGGGAACAGAAGCAAGTCCCACAGACGTAACCGTCTGACTAATGGAAACGGCTGAGTGCTGCCTATGAGCAGGAATGGCGGGAGTGGTAGCTCGGGCTTAGAGGTGGCCTTTGTGATCCAACCAGCGCTGTTATCTCAGAGCCCCCCGCCGCCCTCCCCACCACCCCGGGGGCGCTCTCAGGGGCCACTTATCCTTACTTAACTCATGGGAAACGAACAGGATTGTCAAAAAATAATTGCTTTTTTTTTTTTTTTTGCTTCGAACATTAAAAGTTACGGAGAATGTGGTTCCCAGTATATCCTGAACATTGGTTATCATTTTTGAACGAGTCCAGTGGATTTCTAAGTGTTGACACCTGTACAGTCCATTTAAAAAATGCTCAATGGCTCAATGGGTTGAGCGCTTTTGTCTTGCAGCCCTGGGGTCTGAGGATCAGATCTGGGTCCTGGCCCGGGTGGACCCATATGCTGAACTGGGATGTGCCCCCAGCTCAGTTCTCGCCGGGGCGAGCTTCCCATGTGGGAGGCCCCCAGCTCGTGGGGGTGCACCTCCCGGGTGGGAGCCCCCGGCCCAGTTCCCGCCCTGCGCAGCCCCGCGCCCACCTGTGGAATGAAACTGCAGTGAAAACTAATGACGTGCAACTACGGAGACTGCTCTGGGCCCTCCCCCTTCTCTCTCTCTGTCAAAGACAATAAAAACAAATCTTTAAAAACATACAGCGACAGGCTCTTATAATTGGAAAATTTAGCATCATCTTTGTCTCTCTCTGAGACATTCATTCATTATGCCACAATAGTTCAATATGTGAACACTTTAAAGTATTTTATTGCTTATTATAAGGTAAGATTCCGAAACAAGTGCTTATAATAAGTTAAAAACTAATTTGGGGTTGTGGTAGTGTATGTGTCATACTCGTATAGTGTATGAGCCTTATTATGTATAGATCAAAGTGACCATGTTTGAAATTTAACTATCAAAAAAAAAGTACAAATTATTGGAAACTGTTACTTCCTAATAAGATGGCCATGGCTTAAAACAAAAATAGTTAATACACCCATTCAACTGCTGTTAGAATGGAACTAGGTTTAGCGTTTACGTCTTTTACACTTTTTACTTTGAAGAACTTTGAGACAGAAGCAGAGTCGCGAAAAGAGCTCAGAGAAGGCCGACACCTTGGCCCGCGCCCCGCAAACGCGAACACGTCGCCGTTGGTGCTCTGATCCCCCCTCAGTCCCTTCGCCTCCCTCTTGCTCAGTCGGGGGGTCGTCTGGCTCTGGTGGAGCTGAGACCCTGTTTCAGACGAAAGGTCTTCTTCCCACTGCCCACTGCGGCTCGCGGCTTCCGAACGCGGCACGTCTGACTTCTGCGCTGCGCAATGCGAAGAGCCCAGAACCTAGTTGGGGCCGTCGTAGCGCGTACCCGGCCCGAGTGACTCAGGCAGCGGCAAGTCGTGTCTCCAGTTCTGGCCCCTGCGTGGCTCGCAGGGGCGCCCTCCGCGTCGTCACCCGCTCTCCCCCCTGCGCCCGTCCGTTTCCTGCTCTCTCGTGGTCTGGCTGCGGTGGATCGGGGTCCACCCCGTTGACTCATTTTCCCTTGCTCGGCCCTGTAAAGACACGCCTACAATCACGATCACATCTGAGGTACTGGGGGTAGGGGTTTCAACATCTGAATTTCGGGGGACGCATTTGCACCCCTACCAGGTAGTGGGTGCTTTATCTAAGCTACAGGCCCCTCAGTGCCCTGTGATCTGGAAGCATTCCTTCCGCTTGGTCTTCCGTGGCCTGGGGCTTTCCGAAGCCCACGGCCCCTTCTTTGTCGTGTGGCCCCATTTGGTCTCGTCTGGTGGTGCCTCGTGACTACCTTAAAGTGGTGGCGTGACCGGGGTATCACGGAAGGATGTGCTCTCCTGGCTTCCCCCCCGGGGGCCACGCCTCGATCCTGGGACTGGCTGCTCTCAACAGGTTCCTCCACCGACACCCCCGTTCCCCTCACGGTTTGTGAAGAGTGTCCACGTCGGTCTCTGCGCCCGTCTTCTCATGCTCGGACGAACGCCACCGAAGTCCCCCCCAGCCCCTCGTTTCCAGCCTCCGTTCTCGGCCCTTGGACGCCGAGAAGGCCGATTCCGCACCACTGTTGTGCCCACTCGCGCTGGGGGTGTTTCAGGGAGCCCTAAGAAATGCCCTTAGGCGCGAGCAGACGGCAGCAGGGAGCGTTTTACTGTAACAGTAGTTTTTCTTTGGTTTTCGTTTCAGGTGTACAAGACGACATAGTGATTAGACACTTGTACACCTCACAGTGTGGTCACCTCCGTGAGTCTAGTACCCATCTGACACCTTACATCGTTATTACAATATTACCGACTATATTATCTACACTGTACTGCATGTTCCCCTAGACGTCCACTATGATTTAAAGATATATAGAGTAGTTTTTCTTAAACTCCACCTGAGCTAAAACACCAGAAAGTACTGACTGTCCCAGCAACCAGAAATTATTCTTAAGGATCTATGAGCCGACAATTTGTTTAGGTCTGTAGGAAACACCGCTAGCCCTCATCGACACCATTAGTTTAAATTGTCGCTTTGTTTTAAGTGGTTTTTGTATTAGGGAAATTGGAGAAAGGGCTTATTTTGAAATGAGATGGGGGCAAAACTAGTATTGAGGTAAGACTAGGTGACAGTCAAGGAGGCGGGAACCGAACCGCTTAAGATCTGTCCACGGTGCCGTGTAGCCGTGGACCCTGCGTTCATTCGGCTGAGCTATTAGCGGGGCTGGTCCGGGGGCGCCCAGCTCTTCTGAGCCGCTGCGGCTGCACCCTAAAACCTGGGTTCCGTCGTGACCACCTGAAACGATGAGGCTAGCACTTGTTTGGGGAAGGCGTGAGGAAGTGACGAGGCATTCGGTTTTGACGTCGACTATGTGGGATAAAATGCCTGGGAGGAGTTGAGATGGGAAAGGACTGGCCGTTTTGCTCAACGCTTAGAAAAGACTCCGGTCCCCCAGCCGGGACAGGAAGCGTACGTGGCGGCAGTCACGCCAGGTTGTCGCCTGGCCCGCAAGCTGCGGGCGGGCCGTGCTTCGTCCTCGGGTTGAGTAGTGCCAGCTGGTGGCCTTCACAGTACACGCCGCCATCTGCGTCACAGGCCCTCAGCGCTCTGCGGAGCGTGTTACCGTGTATTTTACTGCAGTATTTCCTCTCCTTGCTGGAGCCCGTAGAAATGACATTGTTCCAGCAGTTTCTCCAACGCGAAGGAACGAGCCGCAGCTTCTCAGCCTGCACCTTTGGCCCTGGCTCCGAGCCCAGGGAGGCTGGCGGCCTCGTAACTCTGGAAGAAACCAGCTCCCGCCTCATGCCGGCCTCAGGAGGAGGGCTCAGCGCCTTCCTCAGCTGGAGAAGTTGCTCACGGGCACTAGAGCGGAGGCCCGGCCCGGCGTCCGGCCCCACCTGCCACTCACCGCACTGTCTGTGGACAGGCTCGCTGCGCTGCGTTGTGCAAAGATTAGGAAGACACCCATTGTGAGCATCGTCCCAGCCGCTCAGCACCTCAGCAGGCCCCGGCCTCCCTTCAGCGATCACAGGAGAGCTCATGTAGTATTTAGTGGGAGCCTCAGTGTGACAAAGCTTGGTGTCGTGTGAGATGCGGCCCAATTGCTGGGCTGTGGTCCAGTCAGGTTAGGCGTGTCGGTCCTGGGGAAGTCCAAGTAGCTCTCTTGCACCAATCGTTGTCCCGAATGAGGTCATGCCTCCTGCGTGGAGCTCGCTCCTGTGCTGAATGTCACTGTCACAACGTAGTTAGTTGTTGTTCGGCTCAGTGGTCTTGTTTGATTAAGATGCCTGTCCGAAGGGCAGGCCACATGGTCATCCAAACCCTCCTTGTGTCTTTGTTCTTCTTTTGTTCATCTGCGGTTCCATTAGATGACGGCGCTTTTATGGGACTAAAGGGCCGGGTTCCTGGTCAACATCCCCGTTTTCTTTTTCACAGATAATTTAGTTCTGACAGTGGAAAGATAATTTAAAAAGACTGCAAGTGTATTTTAAACCGTGCATATTTCATGCCATCATTTTATTTGTTTTGTGTTTATTCCATCTGTTCTTTATTCCTTTTTACTTTACTTTCTTCCTTTAAAATTCACTGTTTTTTTAATCTGATTTTATTTTATGAAACAGCTTTTTAAAGATTTATTTTTCTCATTTTTGACAGAGAGAGAGGGAGAGAGAGAGAAGAGGGAGGGCCTAGGTCAGGTCGGGGGTGGAGAACCTATGGTACATGTGCCCAAAGTGGCACACGGAGCAATGATTTCGGCACGCGGAGCTGCGAATACCATTTAAAAAATTATTGTTTATGCTCTTATAGACATAAAAATAATCGATACCTCTATCTCACTCGATGGGTTGCCACACAAGTCGAGCGAGTATACTCTTATTTCATAAACTTTGGCACTCAATCGCCAAAAGGTTCGCCACCCCTGGCCTAGATCATCTTCATAGTTGCATGTCATTAGTTTTCTATATACTTTTTATTCCACAGATGGGTTTGGGATAGCTATAGCAATTAATGGGTAGTAATAAGTGGATCGTAATATGGTAGTCACGGGCAGCCGTCGTAGTTAGTGGTAGTCCTGTGGCGGGAGTCACGGGCAGCAGTAGCAGCTAATGGATAGTAATAGTAGTTTCAGTTGCAGTTCTGATTCTTTGAAAGCAGGCCTTGATGAGCCTTGATGGCATAAGTATACAGCATTTTTGTAGTTGACGTTTTATGTTCTGGTTGCTTTGCAGATGTATCATCGAATCCGCCACTCTGAGTACATCTACCGGGTCACCATGGAGAAGCTGTCCTATCACAGCGTCTGCACGGCCGAGGAGTGGCAAGGCCTCATGCACTTCAGCCTCCCCGCGCGCCTCTGCAAAGACATTGAGCTGTGAGTGTTGGCCGCGCGTCCCTTTCTTCGGGGACAGACTTCATTTGATGGGACTTACAGTGAAATGGGTTGGAGAATTAAGAGTCACACATACCGTGCTCCAGGTGTTGTTTCGGGGTGGCATTTTCCCCTTCTGAGGCGGTCCCAAATCTTATGATAAAGGCCAGATCACATAAGCTTTAAAAAACGATATGAACACAATTTTGAAATAAGCTAACCTAAACATTAGCTCTTCTCATTTGTCTTTTGAACACTTCACACCATATAATACTTAATATTCAAAATGACATTTACTATCAGGTATCTAAAAACGTCAATTTCTGTATAAATTTAAATTTACAAATTAAATTTGAGGATTTAGTCGTAACTAGTTCAACTTGCATGCTTTGTTTTCTAATCCTGTGCCGATACATGTAATTACTGGTAGTAGAACCTCTGATAACTTGCATGGCCATCGTTAAGAGCGAGCCTACCTACATAGAGCATCTTCGGAAGTGACCCAGAGCTCATAACCGCCTTGTGATCGGGAAGACTGTGTTGTCGAATTCATTAAACAAGAGGCCATTAGACTGAGGTGGCTGGAATGCCCAGCGCCCTAAGTCCTCCAACCCAAACCAAAGCCTGTAGGTGCCTCCAGGTCAGGACAGCCTGTCCCCTGTCCCACGGCCAGGGGGCTTCGGGCCGCAGCCAGTGAGCCATTTCCCGCTCTGCTTCTGCACCTTCTCTGGGCGTCGTTCCCTCCTAACCGCTCCGGGCTGGTGCTGCCCTTTTTGAATGGCTTGCTGCTCAAATAAGCTCTGAAAGTGTTTCGTGTGCCTCAGTTTCTCTTTTACTGGCATATATAATATATGTATATATGTATGTATGGTGATTTAATGAAAAAATACGTATACTTGGCCTTCTAGTTAGTTTCTGGCGCAGAGCTCCTAAAAAACCTTGTCATTTCCTGAATGATAAGGGCAGGGGGGGTATCTTTTGTTCTACGTAATAAACCTCTTCCAACTGTACAAGTGTTTGTGCTAATAAATGACGCTTAGAGGATGGGATCTGGTTGCCAGAGGAGCCAACCGTGTGATTAGAGTGTTGGAGTTTTCAGCCCTGCTCAGGACCGTAGCGGAGGGAGGAGGGGCTGGGGACTGAATTGCCAGAGGCCGGGGATGTAAGGCAGCCTCTGCAGCAAAAGCCCAAGCAAGGGGTGCGGAGCGCTTTCGAATAGCCCAACACCTCCAAGTGCTGTTCACGAACTCACCTGCGGCTGCTCGCTGCTCCCGAGACAAGGATGGGGAGACGAGGCTGGTGGAAAGAGAAGGAAGTTTGTTCAAAATGTCAGCATTCTGGAAAGAGGGTGGACTGTTGTCTCTGGGGCCACCTCCCCTGTTTCCAAAACGGCCAAGACGTTTTGTAGGTCACGGGGAGCAGCAGAACAAGAGAAAGGGGGAGCGAATCACGCGACTCGTCCAGGAAACCATCTCCTGGGGGCCGGGCTCTTCCTGGGTAGTTATCTCAGATGTGACCCTAGAGTAGGGTGACCAGACGTCCCGCTTTTTAACAATTTGTCCCGCGTCCCGCAGCGTTCTAAAAAAGTCCCGATGTTTGGAAAGAATGCACGACAAGCTAGGGAACGGCGGGAGATAGACCCCATTTTTAATCAAGAACCCCCTCCCCCCCGGTCAATGGTGTCCCGCTTTACCAATGTTAACATCTGGTCACCTTACCCTAGAGGAGAGTCAGACGTCGTCACAGAGAACCTCAGACCAGAGCTGCAGCCTGGTTGCAGGTGTCTGGGTGGCTGAGGGCTGACTCAGTTTCTTTCACGTCAGTGTTCTGGCAATTAATCAGATTAACGAGGTATGCAGGTAACCTCGAGAAAACAGGGTTATCGAATCAGGTAGGATGGAAAGGTAAAGAAAAAAAAAAAAAAAAAGGAAGATAAACTAGATCATTACGTCTTGACAAATACACCCTCACCTTACGTCACCTGGGAGGCGGTGAGGCTGGAGCAGTGGGAAGCCTTTGCCCTTCCCACATTCCTTGCCCCCTGCATCTCTCCTATTTGTGCGCTCCCAAGTGTGTCTTCATAATAAACCGAAGACAGTGAAGTGTTTCCCCGCGTTCCGTGCGCTGAGGAGGGGCTTGCAGGAGCCTCCTGGGAGGCCTGGCCTTGTCCTGAAAGAGAGGGTCAGCCTCGTGGGACCACGCCCCTGCCCTGTGGGGTCTGTGCTAACAGCTCCTGGTAGGGTCAGAACTGAATTGAGCTGCAGGACATCCGTTGGAGAATTGCTTGGTGTGGAAAACTCACACATTTGCTGTCAGAGAGGTTGTTAACTCGAGGAAAATGTTTTTTTTTCAATACGATTTGATTCTGTTTATTTAGGGTTAAATGTTGTTAACTAAATTAGCTAATGGAAAATAGGTACTATCTTTGGATATTTATGAAATTTTTAACTCTAAAAAATTGTTTTTTCAGACGTGTTTTTTTTCTCCTCCTTTATGAGTTGTATGATATACGAGTGTGTGTAACAGTCATAATATCCATATATTGGTATGTTTTCATGGCTCTAGCAATAACCACAACAGCCTTTTTAAAGAGATTGTTTAATAGAAAATGAAGCACTGGCGTAAATCGGGACTAAGTTCCTAAGAGACTGTATGGAATTTCCTTCTGGAAACCTCGCTGTACAGAGGTGTGTGTGAGGAGGCAGAAAAATTGCTGGCTGAACTCCCCATGTGTGTTTAGTTTCTGGGTAGACAATAAGTTAAATTATGGTCTTTTACTTACTGTGTTCCTACTCATTATACTTAGGAATAAACTGTGCCTTCCTTTCATTTCAGATTCCACTTTGACATTGGTCCTTTTGAGAACATGTGGCCTGGGATTTTTGTCTACATGGTCCATCAGTCCTGCGGGACGTCCTGGTATGAACGATCTAGAAACTTCCTTTTAAACTGTTGAGCGACGACCTCTTCCTCCCCCTCCTTATGTCACTTGCCATTTTCTTGGTTGACAATTACCTTCAAAAAGGCTATATATCGATGATCTTTTTCTAAATATTTAAATTTGAAAGGCTACGGTTGTTGGACAGTCTTTCTCTTAGAAGCTGCTGAGCTCTCTGGAAACATGGCTGTCCCTTGGCTGAAAACCACATGTCTAACCAGAGGGGAAAACTTCAAGCTAAATGTCGTTAGGTGGCTTCGCTGAAAAAGACGGGGGTTCTTACTCAGCACGGTTCCATGCTGTTTGAGAGTGTGTTTTGGAACGGACCCGTAAACTTTGTGTCAGCTCTCAGTGTACCTACCCTGTTGGTTAGAACAGGTGTAGGAAAGCAGGTCTCCCACTTCAGTCCTTCATTAGGAAGTGAATGACAGCACCTGTTCCCTGCCTGTCCTCCCCCTGACCTTGGCCTGTCCTTAAGCCCCGAGTGGCCCTGTTGTGGCTCCAGCGCACACCCGGGAAGTGCACGGAGCAGCTGTCTTCTCTCGCTGCCACTCATGTGCTCAGCAGGGGGCTGCTGGAGGCTCCTACTTCCCTTGGAACTGAATCGCCACTCCTTCCCGACTCAATTCTGGGCTTCTCTCATATCTCTCAGGGACATTTATAAGTTTCTGTTTTAAAAGGTGACACAAGATGACTAACTCTAGTTACTTCTTAAAAAGCAATTGAGAGTTTGACCCGTTTGGAACTCTTAAAATGACACACCTGATATTTCAGGGACACTTGGAAATTTTCAGTGGGAAAAATATAAGTTTAAATAAATTGGAAGTTTTTTGAACTTTCATGTCCCTGGTATGTCAGAGCCTGGTTTTAGATGGATGAGCTTTGGTTTTGTCAGCTGCCTTAAATCCGTTGAGAGAATTGGTAGGGACTTAAATATAAATACGTGGTAACTATATTGTATAATAAAAATATATGTCATTTCTTTGATGTACCATGTCAGATATAGTCATTTGCCGCTTAATGAGTTGAGTACCACAATAATTTGGATTCACTT
>PVKE010002227.1:0-34849 GCA_004027555.1 Craseonycteris thonglongyai
GGGGGGCGTGGACACGTACGGTTCGCCCTGCTATTCGCTCCACTTTGCACATGTGTGAGATCCTCCCGATTAACCGTTGAAAAGGAGAGGCTCCAGGCCGGCTTCCTCTCTAGTGCACACGGGCGGGCAGGGCAGGGTGGGCTGCATGGACGTGGGGACACGCAGATGCCGTTCTGCCGGGGCGCGTCCTCCACCCGGGACGCCCCCCGGGAAGTGGCCAGCGTGTCCCCTCCCACGGTCCCCAAGTGCCCTGGAACGGCAGGAGCGGAGGCCGGCGGGGACCGGGCCAGCCGCCCGCGCCCCGCGGGGCCGCACCTGCGCGCACCTGGGCGTGGGGCGCACGCACCTTGAGGATGTTGTCGAAGATGGTGTCGCGGAACTCGAGCAGCGCCTTCTGGTCGAACTCGCGGCCGTGGATGATGCGCATCTGCTTGAGGAACGTGGACTTGCCGCTCTCGCCCGCGCCCAGCAGGAGGATCTTGACGAGGCGCCGCACGGCGCGCCGCTCGCGGGCCAACCCGGCGTCGATGTCCCGGCTGCGCCGCCGCGCCTCGCGCTCCGCGTCGCGGGCCCCGCTGCTGCCCGCCCGGCGCTCGCGGGCCCCGCCGGCCTCGGCCGGCAGCAGGCAGCGGCTGAGGGTCCGCACCACGCCGGACATGGCCGCTCAGGCCATGGATCCCGCCGCGGGCGAGGCGAGCCCGGCGCGGCAGCCGGCCGCTCCCTCAGGCCGCGTCCGCCGCCGCCGCCGCCCGCAGGCCCGTTCTCGCCCGCCGCTTGGCCCCGGCGGAGGGGGCGGGACGGGGCTTCCCGGAGCCCGGGGATTGGGCCGACTGCCGCCCATACGGAAAAACGCGCCCTCCGATTGGGCCGTGCCACGCCGAGAGGCGGGCATTCATTCGGCTCTCGGGGCGGGATCGGAGCCGAAGGAGGCGGGATCTTTGGGAAGGGGGCGCTTCTCATTGGATACCCGGGCCGAGGTTCTTTCTTTCAGAATGAAAGGGAGGCGGGGTCATCGGGAAGGCGGAGCGGCCTTCTCCCCACGGCCAATGATAATTGTTCTGAGCTCACGTCAATTACAAAGAACGGGCTTGGGATTGGGGGTTTCGCGAAGCGGGGCGGGACCAGAAGTGCCAGGTGTACAGAATGTGTCTCCCTGGGTTCCCAGATTGGGTCAACCTGGGAGGTCAGCAGGTTCGTAGAAGGCGCTCCGCGTTGCCAGAAAGCTGGGGAATGCTGCTGATAAGAGGTGGTCTTATGCTTAGAGAGAAAGCTCTTCCTAAAACTTTTCCTTCCAGAAACACCGGAGGGGGATGGGCCATACATGTCAGACAAATACACCCTTTGAGAGCGGCATGGGCCTCTGGGAGACTTCTCAAAGCTGACTCATCCTCAGAATCTCCAGAAACGCCCCCGAAAAAGCTTCCTGCTGCACAGTGGTTGAGAGTGGGGTCCGGAGTTGCTGGGTCTGAGAGTTGGAATCTGACCTTGACCCCTTACTCGTTGACTCTCTGAATAACCTTTTAAGCAGCCCCCCTCTGCCATCCCACCCGGTTGTAGCTTCATTTTCCTCGTCTGTAAAATGGGGGCGATAGGGAAGCCGGGATGGCTCAGTGGGTTTAAGATCCTGGGGCTGAGCCATCCCAGCTTCCCCCACATTACATTCTTGTAAAGGACATATCTAATGACCTAGAAAAGATCTAAGTTAAAGAATGGGAAAAGCTTTGCCACGCAGATACCAACCAAAAGAAGTCTGGCAGGTCTATATGAATAGGAGACAAGACAGATTTTAAGTCTGAAAGCATGACTAATGGTAAAGAGAGTCCTTTTGTACAATAGATGGTTTAATTCACTGGTAGGATATAACAATGCTATACTTGCATGCAACTAACAACATACCCTCAAATATTTAAGGCAAAAAAAAAATTGGCAAAAACCTCAAGCAGAAACTAAAGAATTCACCATCATTGCTGGGGGGAGGGTGGGGGTTAAACATACTTCTTCTAGTGCAACATTGAACAAGTTTGACCTCATAAATACACGTTGAACAGAAACCCAATAATTAGAGCATATGCATTCTGTTCAAATTCAAGGAACATTTTCAAAAATCGATCACATCCTAGACGGTAAAGCAAGTTGCACCACATTTTATGTATTTATTTAAGATTTTATTGTTTTTTCTTTTTTTGAACTGAACTGGGGGCACACCCCAGTTCAGCATGTGGGTCCACCTGGACTGGAGCTGGGATTCGATCCTCGGTCCTCGGGGCTTCAAAGCGAGCGCTTAACCCGCTGAGCCATCCCAGCTTTCCCAAGATTTCATTGTTTTTGACAGAGAGACAGAGAGAAGGGGGAGGGCCCAGAGCAGTTGCACATCATCAGTTTTCTACATGGTTTTGTTCTCTGCAGGTGAGTGGGGGCCGCGCAGGGCGGGAGCTGGGCTGGGGGCCTCCCGCATAGGAGGCATGTTCCCTCGAGACAGGGGCCGAACTGCAGTGTGAGCACCGAACTGGGGGCCTCCTGCATGGGAAGCTCACTCCAGCTCAGCACATGGGACAGCATGGGCCGGAGCCAGGAATGAACCCTCGGTCCCTGGGGCTACAAAGCAAGTGCTCAACCCATGAGCCATCCCTGCCTCCCCTACGCCACATTTAAAATGACTGCTAGGGTCCAGACCGCATTCTCTGACCATATTGCAATTAGGTTTGATAGCATTCACATAAATATATCTTCTGGAAAGTCTAAAGTTATAGAAAGTAAAAATATACCTCCTAAGTACATGGCCCAGCATGTTAAACTTGCTTGTCCTGGCATTATAGTGAAAAGATTCTGGGGTTGTTTGTGACTGCCCCGTAATCTGACTTATCCTTCTGCCACACCCTCCATGTGACAATGCCATTTACTAGCTCAGAGCCTGGGCTCTGGGGCCTGTCTATCTGCATTAAAATCATTCCTGTGCTCCCTTTATAGCATCCCATAGCTCCTCCAGAGCAGCCTCCTTGTGTGACTAAGAGTAGGATCACGGTTCCTCCCGCTTCCCCACAAGCCGTTGGGAACCCAGGTTGCATTCTGGGGAGAGACTGCTCTGGCCTCTGGCTCTTGGCTCCAGCCAGGCGCTCAGCCCAGGACACTGCCCGGCCCTCATTCTCTGCTGGCTTTCACCCTTTAGAACTAAGCGCAAATGATGCTTTCTTGGGAAGCCTTTTCTTACATGCTTGTGAAGGACACAGCTCATGACCCAAACATGCCCACCATAGAGGCCTCATTTCCACAAGCTCCCCCGTGCCCCATCCTTTTCATCCTTAGCGTTTAGCACACTTAACGTTCTTTCTGTGATTACGTGTTGAACGTCTTCCCAACTATGTCCATGAGTCAGGGTCTGTGTCTATCTAAGTAGGGCTGGAGCCCTGTACCTGCACATTGTAGGGATTTAATTGCCATTTATGTGGAAGGAGGAAAGGGAGGGAGGGAGGGAAGATGAAAGGATGGATGGATGAGTGGATGGATGGATGGATGGATGAGTGGATGGATGGATGGATGGATGGATGGATGAGTGGATGGATGGATGGATGAATGATGGATGTGTGGATAAGTGGATAAATGGACAGATGGATGGATGAATAAATTATGGATGGATGAATGGATAGATGAATGATGGATGGATGAAAGGATGGATGGATGGATGGATGGATGGATGGATGGATGGGTGGATGGTGGATAAATGGATGGATGAGTGGATGGATGGTGGATGATGGATGTGTGGATGGGTGGATGAGTGGATAAAAGGACAGATGGATGAATGGATGATGGATGGATGGGTAGATGAATGATGGATGGATGAAAGGATGGATGGATGGATGGATGGATGGGTGGATGAGTGGATAAAAGGACAGATGGATGAATGGATGATGGATGGATGGGTAGATGAATGATGGATAGATGAAAGGATGGATGGATGGGTGGATGGTGGATAAATAGATGAATGGATGAGTGGATGGATGGTGGATGATGGATGTGTGGATGGATGGGTGGATGGTGGATAAACAGAAGAATGGATGATGGATGGATGGATGGATGAACAGATGGATGGATGAGTGGATGGATGGATGATGGATGTGTGGATGGGTGGATGAGTGGATAAATGGATGGATGGATGAGTGGATGCAGGCAGGCAGGTAGGCAGGCATAGTCCCCAGTGACCTCAAGAGCATCGCAGAAGGCTCGCTCTTTAGGATGAGCTCATCATTTCTCCTGGAAGTGGACAAGGGGATTCTCCAGGTGCTGCCAGCTGTGGTTTGGAAGAGACAGTTACCGGTAGTTATCTTGCTGTCTAACAATCTCTCCCAAAATCAGCATATTTTTAAGGAAGAGTTAGTTGTGAGACCCAGGCACCACGTGCTAAGGCACTTCCTAGTTTGAACCAAAGTTCTATTTATTTGTCCCCCAAGCCTCAGAAAGAGACTTCCAGTCAGCAGTTTTGAGAACTAAGTCAGCAGGCTGGGCAGCTGGGTGACTCTATCTCAGGTGCTAATCAAGGTTCACACATGGCTGGTTGGTGTATTGTCATTCCATCCTTGGCAGCAACACACGGAGCCTCTAATACCATTGCCTATGAGCAGCCGGAGAGGACCCGGGGTGCCTCTGGGGAACCCTCAAGCAGAGCAAGCCAGCTCACCAGGGCTGCACAGGGAAGCAGAGGGACCCCTTTCTTTAAACCGAGTTTAGCTTCACAGAATACTCTGAACCCCACAATCTACTTCTGGCTCCCACCTCCAGGTTGTTTGGCTGATCTCTTTCATGATGGACGACCCTGTAGCCCCCCCATGGTGACCACAGCTGGCCACTGAGCAGGGGGAAAGGAAGCACTCAGGAGGGCTGTGCACTGATGTCCAAAGTTGACTTTAAGTCAAGAAGTTACTCTCAATGAGGTGGGTGGGCCTCATCTAATCAGGTGAAGGGCCTTACCAGCAAAACAGGTTTCCCAGAGATGTAATTCTGCCTCGGGACTGCAGTAGCAGCTCCTGCCTCAGTTTCCAGCTTCCTACCTGCTCCCCCGCACCCCCCGGATTTATGACTTGCCAGCCCCACAGTTGTCCGAGCCAATTTCTGGAAATAAATATTTACTGACGTATATGCATGTGGCTAAGTCTCTTGATATGTAATTATTAGATAATAATTGTACATATAATGTGTATTACATATAACGTTGTATATATTATAGTCTTCCGTTGGTTCCATGTTGCTGGAGAACCCCCTAAGTAGTACAGAATGAACTGTACCCCGACCAAGAAAGCGGTCAAGGTGTACAGTCTCCCCACCACATACCACGAAGACGTCCAAGTGTGTGGTTGGCACTAATAACTGCTGTGGAATTAGTTACGGCGCAGGTTAGAGATAAGACGTGGGAAGCCCCCAGGCGGCTAGTGCATCCTGGCTGCACCTGGACGCGGCCGTGACCAGCGCTGCTGATGGGGGACGCGCTCCTGACCTCTCTGTGCTTCAGTTTCCTATTCTGTAAACTAGACACGAAATGATCAAGGTGTCCTGTGGGAGGAGGAGCCTGCCCAGGCAAGACCACCCTCCAGGAGCCTGGAGGGAGCCCGAGCAGTGGGTTCCATGTGCTGGCAGTGACCTTGGGCAGCCAGGCGCCGTCTCAGGATGGGCGACGTCATTTGCGGGCTCAGAGCAAAGTGAGAACGTGGGTCCCTTGTCCAAATGGTGTTAAGAATTTCAGAGGGTGACACAGAGCACAGAACCAAGTGTGGGGCGCTTCCGGGTGAGAGGCTGCTGCAGGCGTGGGTCCTGGGGGGCGGTCCGGTCAAGGTCCTCGTGGGGAGCGGGGAGCGCGTTGGGCAGGGCGCCCCTGGCTCCAGGCCCCAGGGGGGAGAGCTGCGTGGCTGTGGAGAACCTCTCTTCCGGGGAAGCACCGGAAAGGGTTCTGGTTTCCCCAGCTCCACTTCCTGTCCCTTCCCTAGAGCTCCCGGTAGAGGCTGTCATTTCCCGGGCACGTCTGGGTCATGCCAAGGCCAGTTGGGTTGCATCTAAGACTTCCATCTCAAATCCAACATGGGGGCCAGCTTGTGCCCCCCTGCAGAGCAGCCTGGGTTGCCGGGAGAGCCTAGATACCTTCTTCCTCTTCCTCTCTGCTGGGCCTTGGGAGGGAGGGAATGAAGGAAGGAGAAGGGGCAGTGAAGACCCCCCCAACTGGTGCCTCTTCCCTTACTTCACTCTCCACTGCTCCCCCTGCCTCCCTTGGACTCCTGACTCCTCCTCTGTAGTCAAAGTCAGTTCCCCTACTTGTGTGGCTGGGGGAGGAGCAATGGGGATTCCCCTCCCCTCGGTGATGGGGGATACCTGATACCCCTTGGCCTCCCGCCTGCAGTCCCAGGCCACAATTCTGGAGCCACAGGAAAAGGCCTTCCCAAGACAAGACACAGCCAGGAGCTCGGAGCCGGGTGGGAGGCCACGCATCTCACAGTGCCCCACGGGCCTCTGGCTACACTTGCACCAACAATGGCAGCTCGCACGGGTCGGGCGCTTCCCACAGGTCGGGTGCTTCACTCACACGGAGGCTGTCAAGTTTCTCCATGCAGGGGTTCAGGTTATGGTGACGCCTGTTTTTCAGTGGTGAGGAGGCAGAGGCTGAGAAGGGCTCAGAACTGTGTCCCAGGTCACGGAATTAGGAAGCGGCAGAATCAGAGTTGGACATGAGGCCCTCCCAGCTCCACGTCCAGTGCTCACCGTCATTCACTGTCCGGCCTTTCACAGGAGTCCCTTCAAGGTGTGTACATAACATGGGAGGGAGGGTCAGGGAAGGCTTCATGGAAGAGGCGACCCTTGAGTTTAGTTACAAAGGGCAGGTGGGATTTGTCCTGGGGATGAGGTGGGAAGGGCCCTGCAGTGCGAGGGAACAGCATGTGCCAAGGCCCTGAGGCCTGAGCGGCACCGACAGATCAGGACCTGCAAGGTGCTCCATGAGGTTGGGTTCAGGGCCCGGTCAAGGTGAGTGTTAGGAGGTGAGGTTCACTGAGGGCCCTGAGAAAGGTTCTGGACTCTCTTCCTGAACGTTGAGAATGCTCACGGCACTTAACACAGCGTGGAATGATCTCATATTTACACACTTGTGGTCTGCCGACCCCATTGAGGTATACACTCCACGAAGCAAGGCACGGGGCTGTTCCCTTCATCTCTCTATCCCATACCCGGCATGCAGTGGGTGCGAAATACATGCTCGTGGGAATGAATGAATGAACTCCACCGGACTGGGAGGTGTGGTCCCCGTCGCTAGGCTTCGCTGCCGCTGTCCTGAGGTCCTCAGGCACCTGCTGAGCCGCTGCTCAGCTCAGTTGGCGATCCCACCTTTGCCCAGAGAGGCGTAGAGACGGTCTGGCTGAGGGCGTCCCTGGCAGCCTGGGTAACATGACTTGACATTCCCTCCTGCCACCACCAGGTGTCGCTCATGCCACGCAAGGAACCTGCGAGGGGCTCTTAAAATTGCGGGTGCGGAGGTGGGGCGCAGGGGCGGGGACCCTCATCTGTGAGCCAGTGGTGACTTCTCCAGGCTGCCGTTCGTTTTCATGAGCGCCTGGGTTTCCGCCTCCAGAGCCAGACAGGTGCAACCAGTCTCGTAGGCCCCGTTTCCCCGGCTCTGAGCAGCCTGGGAAGGGGGTCATGGGGCCGGGCCCAGGAGGCCTGCGGGGCGCGCTTCCGTCCAGGCAGCAGCCTCGGCCTGGGATCAGGGAAGTGGGTTCTGCAAGGCCTTTCAGCAGCGTCCGCCGCCCCACACCCCCTCCAGACTGCCGGCCCCCGCGCAGATGCTCGGCGGGCCTGAAGCAGCGAGGCCACCAGCCTCCTGACACAGCCCCCGGGGAATCCGCCCTGTCCCCGGCACCACGTGTGCGCTTCAGGCACCACGTGAGTGCGCACTTCAGGCACCCAGTGCGCGCTTCAGGCACCCAGTGCGCGCTTCAGGCACCGCGTGCGTGCACACTTCAAGCACCACGTGGCTGGCCGCCTTCCTCCACAGGGGAGTTCTGGAAGCTTCCTGGCGCCCATGGGTAGGAAGTGGCCCCATGAATCGTGCGGTGGGGATGCATGTCTCGCTCAGGCAGCGCGGTGCTTTTCTGTAGGTCAGCCTAGGGCGATTCGAGCCCCTCGTCTGGTCAATGCCAGAAGATGTCGTCTAGGCCAAGGCCCCCTCAAGCTGGTCATTCAAACTCAGCTTGGAGCCACCCTTTGCCCTTGTTCCCCCCTGGAGAGGCAGTTATGTGCCAGGGGGCGATCCAGACGCATGGCAACGGGGGAGGGGGGGGAGATTGGTTGTCCTCAAAGCTGGCATACCCTCTCCAGTCACCCCCAATGCCCAGGCCTCCCAGGACAGTGTTTCCTGAGTGACAGCCGGCTTGCTGCCCCTTCCCTCGGCCCCTCTGCGCCTACGACCTCCCTGGCGCCCCGTGTTAACCCTGTGCGTCCTCACTGTGCCACCTGCGTCCCTTCTGTCACCAGGTGTCCAACCGCTGAAGCTCCTTCTAAGGGCGGCCCGGCAGCCTTTCTCTGTCCTCCCACCGGAAGGATCCGGAGGGTCCATTCTCCAGATCTTATCTGCTTGGCCAATTGTTTTGGAGTCACCATTTTTAAAAAGTGCAAGGATGAAGGTTTTGCATTCTGAGTTCTGCACCCAGAGGGGCTGGCTGCGCACCCAGCTGAAGGCTGGAAAGGAAGTGTGGCCCCGTCCTAGGATCTGGGCGCGGGGACCGCTCAGCCCCATGGAGCGCGTGCCCGCAGCGTGCTGGGCTCTGTCAGGCCGCTGCTCTGCAAACTAGGACCCCGGCCACAAACGTGGGCCCCCTAGGTGACCTCAAGAGTGCTGGCAGCTACATGGAGAAAATCAAGGACACAGGTGGACTGCGTTTTAAGGAGACAGTGTACGGAACTCAGTATGTACAGAGCATCACGTCAGCATGTAATCCGTGGGAAACCATCCAGGCCGTGGCCGAAGTCCCCGCGTTTGCGTGAGGTCACCTCCATCTGGTGTGTGTTTTACACCCACAACACGTCTCAACTCGGATGCTACATTTTAATGAGAAGTAGTTGACCCGTACTAAGATGTCACAAAACCTACAGTTGGAAAAGGAGATTAGCATGCCTGAGCGGTACCAGACATCCTGATGAGGAAAAGTTTTCCAATAATGAAGTCCAGTATCCGTTTTTAAATTAAATTTAAAAAATTCAGTTCCTCGGTCTCACCAGCCACCTGTCTTTTGCTCAGTAGCCACACGTGACCAGTGGCTTCCACGTTGGACAGAGTAGGTCTAGAGACTATTCTCTCCTCCCCGCCTCCAACTCTCTTCCTCCCCTTCCTTTGCCTGACAGCCCCTCCTGGCCCATCAGCTCTTGGGCCTCTTGGCTTCCCAGGATGGCCCCTGTTTGGCTTCTCCGGAAGCCCCTAGCCCAGCCTCAGGGCTGGGACGACACCATCAAGTGACCACTGGGACAGTGACTGACTCTGAGGTGCATGCAGACTTACCTTCGGGGTTTGGGCCTTGGTCTTAAAATGAGGCTGCAGCCAAGCATGTGTTTGACAAAGGAACTCTATCCAGAACATATAAAGAGTTCTCAGCAAGACCACTGCTTGGCAGGGGTTTGTTGGGGGGTGGGGGACAGAAATGAACAGGTGGGACACGAGGACCTTTAGGGTAGTGCAGCTACTCTGTGCGATACGGTAACGGAGGCTATGGGTCCCTTCCCAGCCTGTGAGGACCACGGTCGACTGCCCTCAGGGGTCTTCATTAACTGGTTTATTTAAGTGACGGGCAGCTCTGGAGCACATATGGCCTTGGAACTCTATGCTAGACGCTGGGGACACCGGTCTGTCCTGAGAGTGTGCTGGCATGCTTCCCTGACAGAGGCCACCTGCAGAGGGCCCTGCTGGGGACACCTGGGTCCAACTTCTATCTTCCCCGGGGACTAGCCGTACGGCTCTCCTGGGGCCTGGCTTGTGGTGGCATTGGGCAGTTGACGGTCGCTTGGCAGTGTCCAAGCCACGCTGACAGGTGTGGCCAAGGGGCAGAGGGTGTTCTTACCAGAGAGACCATGTGACTGACCGTGGTGGCGGCGGTGGGTGTGGTGATAGCATGAAGGTGGAGGGGTCTGGCAGGATGCACACAGGGTGAGGGGTCTGCATTTCATTGCACGCTGGGCTGGAGCTCAGGCCGCCTGAGATGAAATGGCCCCTCCCCTGCATGCAGAGAGTCGGGAGTAAATCGGGCTTTACCGCAAGCGGCGTGGCCAGCAGTTAATTAGGAACAGGGGGGAAAATGCATTTCAGCTCACAAAGAAGTCAAGCAAGCGAACGAAGAACATCTCAGGCCTCGCTGGGGTTGTCCGCTCCACCCCTCCCGCTGAGGGACATGAGGACACGGATGTCACCTTGGAAGTGCCAGCTGCCCCGAGGAGCTGAGCCGGCCTGGCCTGTGTGGGTCCCTGGGGACCAGGTCTCCGGGATCGTTCCCGTGACAGGCAGGGGCTGTGGGTCACATTAGGTGAGTGCCCCGTAATGTTCAGGGACCTGAACCTCCCTCCTTCCCCTGGCTGCTCTGCCCCCCAGCCAGCCGGCCCCTCACCGTCCCCAGCACCTCGGGTTCGGGCCTGTGCCTACCCATCATTCAACGCCCGCCTCACTTCCCACTCGTCCTTAGTTCACCGATCAGCTGCTGACCCCCACTCCATGCTTGGCCCCCCCACAGCAGGAGCTAGAATCTAATAGCCCCTGGCCTAATGAGCTCCCCCCAACCCCCAAAGAGCCATGTAGCGGGGGTACGGATGCGTGTATGACTGTATATGTACACATGTGGCTGCGCATGTGCGTGCATGTACACATGTGCATATATCTGTACACATGTTTGTATGTGTACACATGAGTGTATCATGTGCACGTGTGTGTGCATGCACGTGTGTGTAGGGGCTAAGGTGCAGAACAATGGGGAGCAGACTGAAGGGCAGATTCTGTCCCAAGGTCAGTGGGGCGCCGTGGAGGTGTCTCTGCTGGCCACAGGACACAGCTGCATGTACTAGAAAGTTCTCTCTGGTTGCAGAGAGGCGAGGAGGACGGAGGGAGCTGCAGCACACAGGGGACTCTGGCTGTGTCCATCGGGAGGTGATGGTGGCCAGGACTTGGGAGGAAGCTGGGACCCAGAGGGAGGGGCTGTGCGCGCCCCCTCCCCCACCCCTGCAGGGCCCCGGCTCCTCCCTGCCCCCCTCACGTGGTTCTGTTCTCTTCTGAGCCCGGGTCCCTGGAGGAGGACACAGGTTGTGTCTGCACATTGTGAGGCGTTGATGAGTATCCATCTCAGCGGGGAAGAATGTGACGTAGGGAGGGGACCCCTTGTGTCACGTTTTGGCCTGCGATTCTGGGAACCATCACCCCATTTCCCGGAGGCTGTGGGCAGAAGTGGAGGCCGACTCGGCCCAGCTGGGCCGCTGACACGCCCAGGGGCCCGAAAGGCCGGGCGGCACTGACTCAGGGCTGCACTTGGACATGTTCCTCCTCTCATGGCCTCACCCTGACTTCCTCCCCACTTTGTGCTTCCAGGGCTGGCGAGTCCCCATGACCCACCCTCTGCAGCCCCTGAGGTCACGAAGCCTGGCCTGTGTGCCCCAGGCCTTGTGGGAGGTGCCCAGGGTCCCAGCCAGGTGGGCGGGGGGCTCCGACTGCTGAGCCCTCCATCTCCGGATCGGAGTGAACATCTGCTGTCCAGAGGGGGGTGTGGACACTTCTAGATGCAGCCAGATGCCCCTCAGGGGGCACTCAGGTCTTGAGAAAAGCTTCTGTGTTTTATCTTGTCCGTGCTCGGGGTTCCATGGCCCCGAGCTGAGCCCTGCTCAGTGGGGTCTTTCCATCCCCCCCATTCCGTGCACACATGCCTGCCTTCTGTATACATGTGCCTCCCGCATGGATCCCACATACCTTCTCCTGCTGGCTGCTTCCAGGGGCCAGGGCGTCTTAGACATCTTCACCTGTCAGGATGCATGGAACCACCTTCCTTTTTCATGAGCCCAGAATTCCACGGGTCGCATTATTGATTTGCTCTGAGTTTGCTCTTTGGTTCTGTCTTGGGGCCATTACAAGCCACGCTGCTGTGGGCACCCACATCGTCACAACCGGCCTGCACCGGGGCGTTGGGATGGTGCGTAGGCTGAGCAGTGAGCTCCGCTAGGTCTGGGGTTGAGGCCTACATCTCTCTGTGCCTCGGTTTGCTGATCTGTGAAATGGGGCTTCGGGCACTCCCTCCACGGGTGTTGGTGCCCATGTGGGCCCAGCTCTCTGCCTGGCATGGGTGGCTCAGGGCCTGGGTCTCCATGGTGGCTCCCAGCTCTGGGAGAACAATAGGCCCTGCCTGGCTGTCAGGGTGTGAGGATTAGATGCAGAATAATGCAGCCCCTGATCAAACCTGCAGCTGTAACTCAGACCCCAGACGCTGCCAGCCCCATAAATTTGGGCAGAAAGTGCAGCTCCAGCAGTTTGCAAACCAGAGCTGGGGGGAGGCCGAGTGAATTACAGCCGCGGAGGAAGCGGCTGGCCCAGCTTTGTTGGCTGCAGCCAGGGATCGACTGTGCCCTGGGTTAATGAAATTGAATTTTAATTTACGTCTCAGGCTGCGGTGGGGGAGGGGTGTCCAGGCAAAGGAGGTTTGGCCCCAGGATAGGAATCCCTTCTGCGGGCTGGGGGCAGGGGGCACGCAGACATATCCTATTGGAGGAGATGGCCGGCACCTCCCAGGGGTCTTTGCTCCCCAAGTTTCAAGGCTCTGTCAGTTTTGGGGGAGCTGTGGGCAAAGTATGTTACCTCTCTGAGCCTCCCGTCCCCACCTGGTGATACCTGCCTGGCTCAGGTGTGGCCCTGTAACTGACTCAGAGAAGGGAGGTCCCTTTCTTGCTCCCTCGTGGGAAATGGAGGCTCCACCAAGTGCCAGGACTCAGGGTGGTGACGTTGGGGGAGGGGAGGGTTACTGCTTCTTGGGGCTCTTTGGGAGCCCCTCACTCACCTCTCCCAGGTGTCCATAAGTAACCCGTGAAAACCTGATGCTGCCAACTGTCATGTTAACGTTGCACCTCAAGGTGGGCTGACCAGACGTCTTGTTTTAAACAGGACAGAAACCATACTATTCCAATTCACATGGGACATCGTCAGCCTACGGACACCTTGAATTTAGCCCAGTGAGACGAGGCTGACCACGCGCACTGTGTGAACTGGGGCGGTACCGGTGTGTTCTGTTCCGCTTAAGTGGGACCTCTGGTCACCCTAATGGCGAGGACCAGCCAAGTGTGGGTGCTCTGCCGTGGGTGAAAGTCTGGCCCCAGGTCAGGTCTGGGGGGTGCAAGGCGGCAGGTGGCGGGGACCAGACGAGCTGGGCATTGATGGAGCCCCCAGCACGGGTCTCGTCCTCAGAGGAGCTTTAACATCCCTGCTTCATCGTACCGTCTCCTCACAAAAGAACTCAGACACTCAGCTACGGCAGGATGAGCTGGCCATGTGGCCGCCTTCCAGCTCCACGGAGTCCTAACATGTCCCAGGCAGGGCCTTCCTCCGGGTCTACTGACGGAAATGGATGGTGACATGTCTCTGGAGACCCTCTCCCCGTGCACCGGCCCCCGCTCGCCCCCACCCCCCAGCGAGGGCTACATTCTTGGTTGAATAGTCACCCTTCTCCATCGCACGGGCTTGAACTGTGATATCGGGTTCGTGCCCACGAATTGCACATACGGTGCTCTTTCGATTGTATATAGCTCCGTGCCCGTTTCACAGTTGGAAACATGGAGAGCCGTGTGCAAGTTCACAGAGTCGTGAGGGGCACGGCCGGGCTCCAGCCCTGCTCATGGGCCTTCAGGAACCACAGGGGCCTGGGGCAGGTTCCCCTCCATGCAGGCCATGCTGGGCAGCATGAAGAACGTCGGACTTACCGGTGTGACTTTTAGTAGCTGGGGACGTCCTGCCTGTGCCAGGCCTCAGAGGGCGCAGGTCACATGGGGGATGGGAGAAGCCGAGAAGAGCTGCCCTTTGGCTCCGTGGCATCTCATAAAAGGCAGATCAATAGCTCCACACTCCAGCGAGCTGACACCCCGTGTCTGTGCCCTGAAGGTGTCAGGAGAGGCTGGGGAAAGCTTCATTCTGGGACATTGATGTCCCCAAGGATTGTAGAACTCTAACCCGCAGGCAGGTCAATGGGCCTGAGGGAGACAGTGCGGGGTGGGGGGGCTGGGTTGTAAGTCTGGGGGGCTTTTAAGAAGGTGGGGTGCATTGGGGGACAGGCAGGCAGCTGTGACGGCAATCACAGACTAGGGAGAAGGAAGCTACCAAATGGGCTAAGGGGTGACAGAGGAAATTCAGGGGTGGGGTCTCCATGCACACATGTGTGACCTGTGACTGAGGGCCCAGTCGCCACATGGACCTGGCACACTCCAGCATGAGCACATGGGTGTGCACACCCACCCCGACACACACGTGCAAACACCCCCAGCACGTTTGTGTCCACATGCGCAGCCAGGCGCACACACGCACCGGTGGGGCCCTTCCCGCCACTAGAGGGCACTGGAGGTCTTCCCAGCCGCGGACTCCCGGGCGGAGCACACGCGTGCGCTCGGGCGTGCGTGCACAGTCCAAAAAAAGAAAAAGCCCTCGAAAAATACAGCAGTTGATGGTAATTGAAGCCGACGACGGCCGTAAATCCTGGAGGCTGATAATAATAAAGTATGAACGGGCCGGTGCCATTTAACGGAGATATTTAGTGCTTTCCTTCCCCGATCGATTGGCTGCACCAAGTTCCCGACATGCATCCCTGCTGAGTCGGCCCCTTCCTCTCCAGGTTTTGGGCGCCTGGGTCCGCCTCGTTCCTGTCACCCCCCAACTTGGGAAACCTTATTTCCGACCCCAGTGTCCCTGGGGCCTTGGAGGGCCACCCGGCAGCCCAGTCAGGACTCGAATGCAGCAGGAAATGTGCGCCCAGGCCTGCTCCCTGCCGGGGGCTGCAGCTGCCGCCTCCTGGCCTGTGTCCTATCAGCCCAGGAGGAGCAAGGACAAGGCAGCAAGGCCCCGCCCGTCTCGCCCCCCGCATGAGGCCCTGTCCCGCCCCCCGCATGAGGCCCTGTCCCGCCCCCCACACAAGGCCCTGCCCAGCCCCTCATCCCTGCTCCCCACCCCTGCACAGGGTCCGCCCTGCCCCTCACCCCAGCCTTCACACCTGTACAGGGTCCGCCCTGCCCCTCACCCCAGCCTTCACCCCTGTACAGGGCCCGCCCTGCCCCGGGGTGGGGGGGTGGGGGTGGTGGTGGTGGGGAGCGCCAGGGCCAGGCTGAGCTGAGTTTGCTGGACTCCTCGCCCCGGCCTCACTTGCCTCTCTGGTCAGGTACAAAGCGTGGCTGAGAGTCTGGGCAGCTGTCTAAGCGGTCAGGGCCTCCCAGGACGGAGAGACGGACTTTCTCCAGGTGAATTCTGGGCCTGGCCTCTGGGTTGAAGCTTGGCTTGCAGGTCTTCATGGCTCACTGCTTAGGGGCGCTGACAGTTCAAGGCCAGACACGCCCTCAGGGCCACGGGGAAGGAGGGCTGCCACAGGGACCTCTGCGTGGGCCCTGGGCCTGGAGGCCGGTCGTCCTTAAACTTGCCTGCACACCAGAGGGTTCTCCATCCTGCACTGTTGGGGCAGGGCAGGCTCCAGGCTGTGCTGGCCTTGGGGACAGAAGGGTGACAAGGCCCCACGTGTATGCCAGGAAGATGCCCCCATCAGGGTCACTTGGGGCCATGAACAGAATCCAGGGGCCTGTGAGTTTTGATGGGAAAAGATTACACCTTCATTTTCTCCAACCTCTCATCAGTATTTCCTCCCGAGCTGCGGGGTGTGGGCACCGCCCCTGGGACTTGCTCCCCAATAGAAACGTGGGTGTCTTCGTGTCTCTGTGGCAGCCGAAGGAGACTGCTCATCACGACCTTGCGTCCTCAGTCTTGCTACTGAATCTTGTTTAATAAAATCCATCACAATAAAGCACATCAAGGGCCAGATGACAAATTCGCTCTTTATTTTATTTACTTATTTTTTATTTTTATTGTTTTTGACAGAGAGAGAGATAGAGACAGAGAGAAGGGGGAGGGCCCAGAACAGTCTCCATAGTTGCACATCATCGGTTTTTTCCACATAGTTTCATTCCACAGGTGGGTGCGGGGCTGCACAGGGCAGGAATTGGGCCGGGGCCTCACCTGGTGAGAACCGAACTGGGGGAACTCCCCAGTTCAGCATATGGGTCCCTACGGGCCGGGGCTGGGATTCGATCCTTGGTCCCCAGGGCTGCAAAGTGAGCGCTTAACCCACTGAGCCATCCCAGCTTCCCCACTCTTTATTTTGATAACTGTATTTCGGTGAAGACTGTTTCCTTTGGAACCCTATGTGTTTTATGTATTTAAAAATGTTATTTTAGGGGGTGGGTTGTCTCAGATGCTCGAGGGGTTCATGGTGCAGAGGCAGTGAGAAGCGCTATTGGCTGGGGGTGGGGAGTGAGGGCCAGACGCCTTGTTGGGGGGCCGTGACCCCACCAGGTAGGTTCACATGGGGTGTGGGGGGAGCCGGAGAGAAGGAGACAATTGAAAGTATATGGTGGGTCAAGCTG
The DNA here is from genome assembly GCA_004027555.1 of Craseonycteris thonglongyai. NCBI lineage: Eukaryota > Metazoa > Chordata > Mammalia > Chiroptera > Craseonycteridae > Craseonycteris > Craseonycteris thonglongyai. Next base: position 16,651 of record PVKE010002227.1, read on the forward strand.
GGAATAGAGGTTGGTGGGGTCCATGCCGTGTGCAGACGGGGGTGAGAGACAGGCTTTAGGGAGAACGTGTTGCTTATTTGGTTTTTAGCGTTGAATTTGGGCAAATCCAACTGGAGAAACTGAGGCGCTTGGCCTCACTAGGCCGGCAGCTAACAACAGCCGGGTGGGCGATGCCGATTAGGGGGTCCTTGTGGGGCTTGTTTGGTACTCACTGTGACCCCAGGTGGCATGTCACCCAGATTTTCATCTAATTTTACAGGTAATCTTTGGGCGGGGGTTACAGAAAGTTACCTGAGGATTCAGCCATCCTTATTGCCTCCTGGGGTCCCACATCTCCCAACACACAGATGCCCAAGGACCCCAGCCACACCCACAACTGCCACAAGGTGCCTGATGTCTGCCCTGGGCTGGGCCTTGGGCCAGGGGATGGGGGACACACAGAAGGGAAGGAACCCGGCTTGCTCTGGTCTCTCAGTCTTGGTCTCTGTGTCCACCTCTTTCCTTCTCTCTCTCTCTGTCCCTCAGTGTCTCTAACTTCTCTCTCTTAGACACACACGTACACACTTCCCAGCCTCACACCCACACTCACATCCAGTCAGACACAAACGCTGGGGAGACAGGCAGTGTCGCTCAAAACAACATGGGAGCCGAACGTGACCTGTGACAGGAAAAAGACACATTCCTGTACGAGGTTCATTTCCAGTCAGCCCGGCGGCCAGCGGAAACTTTGAGCACCTGGGGTTTCGAAGCAGCCGGCGCTGAGAAGAGCATGAGCCCTGGACCGTCAGTCACAAGCCACTAATTTTAGAAGCCAAACACACCAGAGAGCCCAAACCTACCTCCTTTCTCCTCCTGGGGCCTCCTCACCACCTCCTGCCTGAGGGCCCAGACTTCCTGTCCCCCACCCGCTTTGCCAGGGGCCCAGCTCCTGGGGGCAGAGGGCTTTGCTGGCAGCAGGGACAGTGAAGGCCGGGTGTCAGGTCAGTAGGATGAGCGGCCTGTGCAGGGGACGCACGCGGAGAACCAAGCCGAGTCCCAGCTGTGTCCGGGTACCAGCGGCCTTTCCCACAGGCCGTCTCCACATAGTCTCCCTCCTTGTTCAGGTCAGCCCGGAGACCTGGGCACTCAGTCATCCTGAATTTGGCCTGACCTTGACCCCACCCTAGAGGGGAGCCTGGCATGAGCTGCGTTCTGAGTTCCCCTTTTCAAATCTCAGCTCTGCCCGGTCCAGCCGCCAGACCCCTGAGCCTCAGTTTCTCCGTCTATGAAATGGGGGGGGGGGTGGTGGGGATATTTGCCAGTGGGCACAGATGCACGTCAGATATTTGGCTACTTTGGAGGGTCCTTCCGATGGTCAGCAGTTGAGGGCCACATGCCAGGCGTGGGGCTGGAGATCTGAGAACCAGAGGCCCAGGGACCAGAGGCCTGGGAACCAGAGGCCAGTGCAGCCGGGGCTGGAAGCCAACCGCACCCTGACCGGGCCAGCGAGGAGAGAGGACTTTGACCCCGTAGGGGGTGATGCCCCACGCACTGGCCAGGAAAGAGCGTGACCTCCACCTGCAGGGTATGATTTTGTTTTTAAATATATTTTTATTTATTTATTTATTTTTGACAGAGAGAGAGAGAGAGAGAGAGAGAGAGAGAGAGAGAGAGAGAGAGAGAGAGAGAGAGAGAGACACAGAGACAGAGAGAGAGAGAGCACTGAACTGGGGGAGCTCCCAGTTCAGCATATGGTTCCACACGGGCCGGGGCCGGGATTCGATCCTCGGTCCTCGTGGCCTCAAAGCGAGCGCTTAACCCACTGAGCCATCCCGGCTTCCCCTGATTTTGTTTTTAAATGCATAAAAAGTCACCGAGCACTGGATCAGGAGAAAGGTCACGAAGGGAGGAGCAAGTCTACACCCTGCCCTCTCTCTCTCTGCCGCCAACATGGAAACGTCTCCCTCTGGTGCTTTCTGGGTTTTTCCTTCTCCAAAGGCTCAGCCAGGAAAGCCAGTCACCGGGGAGGGCCTCTGGCTGCCCCCACCCACGACCCCAGGCCCAGCCTGCCCGGGCCCACAGCTGGTCAAATCTGGCGGACCCCCTGGTGGGGTCACCTGGCAGCTTGGCTTGGCTCTGAGGTGCCAGTCCCATGATGTGAGGACCAAGTACAAATGAGCAGCTGGGGGTGGGGGTAGGGGAATGGGGAGGGGAGGAGGGAAGGGGAGGGAGGAGACCCCTGTGCAGAAAGGCAGTTGAGAGGGACCATGTGCCTGCTGGTGGGGGCACGGGTGGACGGAGCTGTGATAGGGGTGTCCCACAGCCACTCTGCAGGGAAGCCAGCCCTGATCTGGAGCTCTGGCCAATTCCCAAGGAATAGCCCCACCTCCCCCACGGTGCCAGGGGCAGGGAAGGTGGCCGGGGGATTGAATTTTTCATTTTCATTGATTACATTTAAATGGCCGTTGTGGGCAATGGCTACCCTATTGTGCAGGGAACTGGAGGCTTGTCTCCGTGCCTCTCCTTTCCGGAGCATATTCTGCTCCTCTGTTCTCAGTAATTTGGTTGGTGAATGCTCCCTCAACACCCTGGGGCTCCCCTTTTTATGCCCGCCCCCCCCCACTATATTGAGCAGCAGAGACATGGTTCAGCCCCCCTCCCCCCTCAGCTCCCCCAGGAGCCCTGGCAGCTCCAAGCTGGTGCAGGCCGGTGTTGCAGCCAGGAAGGCTGGGCTTCCCCCACACTGTGGGCTCCCTGCCAGCGGTTTGTGCCGAGCAGCTAGCTACACAGGGGCCAGGAAGAGGGCTTCGACGCCCAGGATGCTTGCCGCTGGTTCAGCCCAGGGATTCCTGGAGCTCGGATATGCGGCCAGGGTAGATAATAAAATGGGGCTGCAATTTCTTTTATTTCACCAACCAGGGGGAGGATTTGGTCCTTTCCCCTTGAATTGGCTGGCCTCTGTGACTCACTGTGTCAGCTGGGCCCTAAGCATCTCCTGGGGACACTGAGGCTGGAAGCCCTGAGTCACCGGGTAAGAAACCCCCTCCCAGAGGCTGCTGTGCTTGCTGGAGACCACCGGTGGGCGCTCAGGCCCACTGCCCAGCTGACCCTGCAGCAGTACACAGTTGTGATTGGAGCCCACCTTCTGCGGAGAACCTCCCAGCGACCCCACGGGGGGCACCGTGCGACCAGAACAGGCGCCCGCTGAGCCCTGCCTGCACGGCTGACACGCTCGCTAACTAGGGACAGGCCAGCAGCCGTGGTGGCTTTTGAGGGCAGCATGATGGCATGTCGCCAGGGCACAAAGACATGCCCCTCCTGCATGCCTCACCCCCAACCCCAACCAGCCCGCTCCGGGGACACTGCTGGTTGGGGTGCGAGCTGGCTGCCGGGGTCCAGGACAGGAGATCCATGCCCAGAGACCCAGCTCCAAACCAGCCCCTGCCCCAGGTGTCACTGGGAGAACAGGGGCAGGACAGATACCCCCAGGGTCCCAAACAGCACCTCTGAATTGGAGGATCTAGTGGAGTTCTGGCTCACCAGCTGTGTGACCTTGGTCAGGTTACTTAGCCTCTCTGAGCCTCAATTTTCTCCTGTATGACCTGGAGCAGAGGTTTGGAATCAGTAAGTAAAAGAACCTTTACAAAGTGCTGGGCACAGGGCGGGTGCCCAAATACTCGTCAATCTATGCCTGACCCAAGCACAGTGGACCTTCATCTTTTGGGGCTCAGAGGACCCCTTGGGAATGCGGGGAAGCCTGAGCTTTCTGCCCAGCGAGTGTAGGCAGGTCTACACCTACAACCCGATTCCCAGGGTGCTGAGCTGCACGTCACAGGTGTTATCAGCCTGCCACCAGCTCCTTCCCAGGGGCTGGGGCTCGTGACCAGGCCGCAAACCCCACGCTGGGCCTCCAGGCCTCCCTGAGCCCTGGGCTGGTTGCAGACTCTGGTGCAATAATCTGAGAGCCACCTCTGCAGAGCTCTGTGCAGCCCCCCCCCACACCAGGACCCCTCCTTTCCAAGAAGCCCTGGGGCTGCCCCAGGCTGGGTTGTTGGCAGCTGACAAATCAGAGGCGGGAGCTAGAGCAGATGATGTCAGGGGTCCCCTTTGAAATCCTCCTGTGGACTGATTCCCGGGGGTGCCAGGCCCCAGGCTCCCGCTGACCTCACCATTGCAAAGAACACAGCCCCGCATCCCAACCTTCTCCCTCCCACCCCATCTTATTCACATGCATGCAACCCCACAGCCCGGCAAAACCCCGTCACAGAGTCTTTTCAGGTATCTGTCCCCAGGCGTGGCCCATCATCACCCCTCCTCTCCCGCCTCTCAGCCCCCAAATTACATGCAAGACGTGAGCTCGGTGGTTCTGCAGGCAAGCCTGAGGATTCTGAAGTTAAATAAACATAAATAAATCAGCAGGCCTTTGACTCCCGGACTCTTTTCCAGTCACATCGGTCCCCTCGGCCCTCGGTTCTTTACAAGGGAGCACGGTTTCTAAGTGGAAACTCAGTCGCCTCGGTGTGGGGGAGGATTTATGATTTCACTTGCAGCTCTAACAAGATGGAAGCAGAAGGCCCTCCCCCTCCCCTGGCCTCTTGAGTGGTGTCTGGTCTGCCCCCTGGGGCCCTGGGCTTCAAGGCAGCTCCAGACCCAGTACTTCCACAAGTTTCTGGGGCCAAGTCTGCTAACCGGCCCTCAGAGACGGCCTCTTGCCTTTAAAGGCTGTTGCAGCTCCTGGCAAACTCAGACGAATGGGGTAGAGATGCATCACCAGGCTCCCTGGTCAGACCCCCAGCCACCCACTCGCACCTCCTGGGGCTGGGTGATGCTGATTTGACTTGTAAGGGTTGGAATGCTAGGAAATGCCACAGCATGCAGTGCGTTTTTTGTAAAGGAGATACGCATTGAATTATTTTATTCACGATTCATATTGGGACTATGTGGAAGAACCTGGTAGAGGATCAATTCAAGCCCCTGGCACCTGAAACTATAAGAGAAAGGGTTGCTCCTTTATCTGTTAGGAATTCCTTGAGGCTGCAAGTAACTGAGGATGGAAAGAACAGCCCTTGAATGCAAGATAAAAATCTGTTTTGTGTAAAAGAAACACAAGTAGCCGACCTGGGCTCCAAAGTGTTGTCTGTGACTCTTCTTCTGTCTTTCTGTGCCACCATCCTCCTCACTGGGGTCCCAATCTCAAGGTCACCTCAAGATCCAAGATGACTGTTGAAGCTCCAGCCATCACATCTGTGTTCCAGATAGGAAACTGGCAGAGGGGCTGTTTGTCTGCTTTGTCTCTCCCCCAAACCTTACCTTACATTTTCTTGATTACCCCCAGCTGCAAGGGGGGCTGGGAACGGTGATCTTTTATCTTTGTACGTAGTTTCCCAGGATAAAATCAGAATTCTGTGAGCGCGGGAGGGAATGTTGGACATTCGACTGTCAACGAGCCGTTGCTCCCACAGATCCCACAAACACACAGACCTGGGTTTGAAGCCCAGCTCGCCGCCTACCAACTGCTGGATACTCAGCACAGCGCCAGGCGGGAGCTGGCCTGGCCTGCCTCTACCCTGCTGGGTCCATACATGAGTCGGCATCAAGGGGATTGATGAGATCATCGATGATGAGGCAAAGAGGGGCCTTTGCCTGCACCCCTCGCTCCTGGGCAGGGGGTGCAAACCCATGAGGGCCTCACCCCAAAGGCTCCCTCCTGACCTTGAGGACGAAGTGAGGCCGCCTGCAGGAACAGGACACACACACACACGAGGACTCATGCAGGGAGACCTGAGTAGGGGGGCCTGGCAGGTCTTGGGGACACTGGGCTGTCCATCCCGCTGCCCCCCCCCAACACGGAGCCTGAATGAAGCTCGCGGGCAGGGGTTTGCAGGGTAGGAAGGTGACAAGAGCCCGAACCCTCTGTGAACGAGTCCTTTATCAAGACGGTGGGAAACGAGGAGCCGGAGACGTTTCAGTGCCTGATCACTAGCTGGGCGCACCTCCCTGTGTGTTTAGTGGGCCCCGCCTGGGGGTGTGCGTGTTGTGCGCCCTGCGGGCAGGCGTAGGGCTCCCTGCACCCCAGAGGCGCACGTGGGCCATCATTCCATTCAAGGGCTGCTTCGGCTCCCGTGGGGCGCTGGCCTCTGCCTGGCTGTGTCCTCTGTGGGGCCCTGCCCACAGGGTGGACATCGCAGCCGGCTCAGTGGATGAACTGCCCCCCGGCTCCCTCCCGAGGGTGTCTGCCCCCCAGGCTCCCTGCAGGGGCTCTAACTGGCTGGGCAGGAGCCCCAGGCCAGCGTCCCCAGGCCGGGGCGGCCCCCACTGCCCGGTGGGGTCCCACTCAGACGCGGGTGGCCCCTCACAGCTGGTCCTCGTCCACCCAGACGGTTCTGCGCTGCTCGTCAGCGATCTTGTCCTTGAGGACCCGCAGCAGCTCTTCCACGCTGCCCCACATGTCGGCCTCCACGGTGGCGTACAGGCACGGCAGCGCCTCCAGCTCCTTCTCCTTCGACCGGCACAGACGCAGAAACTCCTCCTCCGTCTCCGGCCGGGGCAGCAGCTTCCTGTGGGCAGAGGGCCAGGGTGGGGGCTGAGGGGGCGGTGGTGGGCTGTGGCTGGTCTCTGGGGCCTGCCCACCCTGGAGGTCCCCTTCCCCGCGCTCTCTCCCCCGCGGCATCGCTGCCAGCACACTGTACGCGGTGCCCTCTCATGCTGCCTGTTAAGGAGGCCCCACGAGGCGGGGGTTTAAAAAGGACTCGCCTGCATTTTGAATTGTGGTCCAGGGCCCGTAAACTGAGACCGACCCTCTCAGCCGCATTTGAGGGCCCGGCGAGGGCAGAGCTATCATGTGTACGTGCACCGTTGTGCAGCTATGGCCACAACCCACCGTCCCCAGAATGGTCCCCACGCCCCGCCCCCGCCCCTCTGCCTCCTGTCTCTCAGTGTGACGCCCCTAGGGACCTGGTCTAAGGGAGGATCACACAGCATGTGCCCTCCGGTGTCCGGCTTCCTTCACGGAGCAAAACGTTCTCCGGCTGCACCCCCGTCGTAGCGGGTGTCCCCGTGTCCTGCCTTTTCAGGCTGAGTGAGCCCAGTGTAGGGACAGGCTACCTTGTGCTCCCCTGTCAGGGCACCTGGCTGCTGGGAGCAGGGAGCTGCAAACACCTCCGCAAGTCCCCACCTCCGCAAGTCCCTGCCTCCGCTTCTGAGGACAGACCCCGGAGCAGAACTGCTGGGCCCTGTGTCAGTTCTGTGATTTTGCAGGAACCACCATCCTGACCAATCTCGCCCCCTCTTGGCCCTCACTCGCTAGTTTCTGTTTTTGGACAAAGGGCACCCCGATGTGTGTGAGGTGGTGAGGTGGGGACTTGGGCTCTTTTGCTCACTCACGGGGTCCCTGGGGCTTGGCACTTACTAGACGCTCAGTAAACAGTTTACTTGGTGGGAGGATGAAGTGGCCTAACCTCTCTTCCTCTCCTGGGCGAGCAGGGGTCCCCACACCCTCCTCAGAGGTAATGCTGCCCAACGACCAGGCCCCAGACCTCGTCCTGATTCCTCATTTTTCAACAAACCGCACGGTCCTGGCCGCGGACCAGGACGGGACCTCTGCCGTCACCGGCCACCGGGGTCTGGGTCCCAGCTCTGGCTGGGTTGTCTTAGCACCGGTGTCCACACAGCGGCCAGGGGAGCCCCGGACCCCTGTGAGGTCATGTCAGGGTGCTGTACCTGAACCTCTTGATGTTCTTCTCCGACACCCGGATGAAGAGCACGATGGGGTAGATCCTGGACTTGATCAGGTCCCGGGAGCAGCTGATCCCGGCCTCCAGCAAACAGTGCTTGTTCTGTGAGCGCAGTGGCCGGTGGTCAGCGGCCGGCCTGGCGGCTCCGGCCCATGCGGGGCCCGGGCCCACGCCTCTGTCCCTGTCTCTCGCTGACACACTCGTTCTACCTGTGGCTTGCTCTCTCTCGCCCTGTCTTTGACACACACACACACACACACACACACACACACACGTCCCTAAACAACACGGCACCAGCACCAGGAAGACCCCAGGAAGAGAAGGTTTCGAGAGATGATGGCGTGGAGAGTTAACGTGGCGCAGGTGAGAGAGGAAGGGGCCCGGAGGAGGGGGTCGCTCAGCCTGCATCCCAAGCTCCTCCATGGCCGGGGTGGCCTCACCACGCTAACCGGGCAGCCGTCACCCCCGCCCCCACCTCACCTTGGCTGCCACAGCCTCAATGTTGGCGGGAACGATACATTCGAAAGTGTTGGGGTTCTTTTCTCGGGAGTAGATGATGGGCTCCGTCTTCTGCTTTCTGAGGAACTCGTCTCTCGTGACAACGTCTGTGGAGACACAGGCCAGTCCTGAGGGCGGCACGAGGCCACCTGGGATCGACTGTCCTGGCCACACGGTCCCTTCCCCTTCTGGGCCAGACAACCCCAACCCGATCTCCTGGACGTGTTTAAAGGAATCTGGTCCCTCCACTAGACTGCGAGGCTTCCTGAGGGCAGGGTCAAAGACACGCTTCTTCACACTCGCCACGGCAACCCTCAGAAGTCCTGGTTCCTAAGGACTTGCGGTTTGGCTTCTTGGCAGTAAGTTTAATTGGAAAAAGTAGCTTCGGTGCTGATCGCCAGCTGCCTATCATGAAGGATTTCCTGCTCCATCCACCCACTCATCTGTCCATCCATCCATCATCCATCCATCTACCCACTCACTCATCCATCTACCCACTCATCTATTCATCTTCCATCCATCCACCTACCCATCCATCCATCTATCCACCTGCCCACCCACCCACCCACCCATCATCCATCTATCCATCCACCTGCCCACTTACCCACCCACCCATCATCCATCTACCCATCCATCCATCCATCCACCCACCCACCCATCCATCCATCTACCCATCCATCATCTATCCATCCTTCATCTACCTTCCCATCCACCCATCCACTCACCCACCCATCCATCATCCATCCATCCATCTATCCATTCATCCACCCGCCCACCTACCTACCCACCCACCCATCCACTCATCATCCATCCACCCATCCATTCATCCATCATCCACCCATCCACCTGCCCACCCACCCACCCATCCACCCACCCATCAACCCACCCACCCATTCATCTACCTATCTAACCATACACTCATCTATCTACCCATCCATCCATAAATCCATCCATCACCCATCATCAATCAATTCATTTATCCACCCACCTATGCATCCCTCCCTCCATCCACATATCCACACATCCACGCATCTCTCCACACACCCATCACCCACCAGTCTACCTACCCATATATCCACCTTTCTGTTAACTTAATAATTTAGTAGTTATTGAAAACCTACTGAAGGCCAGGCATCAAGGATAAAACTATGGTTAAAGAGGTAGCTGTTGTGCTTGAGATACTGCAGCCTAGCAGGGGAAGAGCATTCCGGACACAGGTAACTGAGACAGTCAGCAGGTGAGCTGACGCTCCTCCTAGAAGTGCTGAGCCGCTGTGGGGGCTGCGGGAAGGGGAGCAGGCAGGCTTCCCGGAGGAGGCGCAGGCTGGAGCGACCCTGCCGGGAGACCCTGCCCACATCCTTAGCCTCTCTGGGCCTCAGGTGCCATTTGTGGACGCAGGAGGCTGGGGTGAGTAGGGCCTGGGCCCCCAGAGCGGGCCCTGGCTGGCAGTGGGGTCGCACACCATGCAAACCACCGGGGGCTCCAGATTCTGCACCGCATGCTCCCATTTACAGAAAATTCTAGAAAATGCCAACTGCCTGAGACATGGGCAGCGCGTGGAGGGGGCTCACTCGGCCCTGCGGGGGGCAGTGCGGGTCGGGTGCGCGTGGGTGGGGGGGACGGGGCGGGGCCAGTCTGGGTCGGGTGCGCGCGGCGCGGGTGCGCGTGGGTCGGGGGCGCGCTGGGCGCTCACCGGGCTTGCACATGGTGAACTCCAGGGCCCCGCCCGAGTTGAGCAGCTTCTGCACCAGCGCCTTGGCCAGCACGGTGGGCGCGAAGAGCACGGGCCGCCGGCGCTGGCAGTGGAAGGGGCGCACCAGGCTGTAGGGGATCAGGCTGAGGCTCCTGCTGAGCTCGCTCTCGGGATCCAGCTCTGGGGGGACAGGACGGGACCGGCTGTGACACCCCGGCCCCCGGAAGCGGACAGCAGAGGCCAGGCTGAGCTGGGAGGTGGCCTGGGAAGCCCCCGGGGAAGGCAGGGAGTGACCAGCGTCAGTCCCATCATTGTCCCCAGAAAGCCAGAGGCCCGTCATTCCCTTGGTCCCCTGGCCTGGCTGTCCCCACCCCCGAAGCCCCGGACCCTCCCCCCTCTTCGCGGGGACCCCCGAGGCCTGTGGGGGGTGCAAGGGGCCGGGTGGGGAGTGCCGTACCGTCCGGCCTCTCAGGCAGCAGCTTGCTGGCGTCCATGGAGGGCCGGGCCAGGCCCCCACGCGGACTCCCGGCCACGATGCGCACCCGCTCATTGCTGTTCATCCTCTTGTACTTGTTCTCCGACCTGCTGACGAACTGGGGGACAGGGGGGCGGACACGGCTGTGGTCCCTGCTCAGCATCTAAGCCGCCTCACCCCGGGGGGGTCTGGGTCGTCACGTCCCCTGCAGAAACAGGAGGTGCCTGGCGGGCCGCGTGGGCCCTTCAGCTGTTTGGGTGTCCTGAGGTGGCTGAGTGGACAAACGCCCAGACGGGGAGTTTGTGGGGGGCTGCTGGGGAGCAGCCGCCCTGAGGCGCCTCCTGCCGTCCCGGGAACCATGGGTGAGCTGCCCGGTGGGCCCGGCTCTGCTGCTAACTAACTGGCCGGCGGCCGAGTCACCCAGACACCCAGGGCTGCCCTCTGCGTGACATGTGGCCTCAGGTGGTGCTGCCCTCAGGAGTCCCTTGGGCCTCATCAGGGTTCCCCTGCACCCCGGCGTCTTTCCCTCCCCACTCGCATCTGCCTGGGTTTTAGGGTCATGCCGTTAACCATCTCCGGGTTTCCTAGGTCCCAGCATCAGGACCTACTTAGCACAGCACCTACCCAGGAACATCCTCTCAGGCCACGTCTCATTATCACTCCCTCAGCTCCCGGCACCCTGTGGCAGCGGAAGCGGCCACCCAGCACGCTTCCACCGCATCTATGGGAGGGCATGTCTGAAGGCATCACCCACCATGCTACTCGGTGTTCCTTGGACAATGCCCCCCCCCCTGCCGAGAGGATGTGTCGACGGCTAGAGATTTAAAAAATCTGTGGGATTCCCTTTTCCCCTTGGCTGCCGGGATGCTTGGAGATAAATTTTCTGTCCAATTGGAGGGACTACACTGAGCCAGACCTCTGAAATGTTCACATTCCTTTCCCGATACACTGTTTCTGAGTTTTCAGTTACTATTTTAACAGCTAGATTATGTTTCTTTTAGCTGTCAGTTTCTTTACATTGTTTTTTTTTTTTACAGGAAGCAGGATTTGCTTCCAACAGACTCAGCAACTGTCTCCTGACCTGTCCCTATGGGAGAGGGAAGGCTCTGCGAAAAGTCACAAGTGTCTGTTCTTGCTGGGGGGGGTGGGACCCCAGCGCAGCTGGTGGGAGACGCAGCAGGCGACGGGGGGGGGGGGGGGGGGCTGTACCTGGAGAAGCTGGCCGAACAGGAAACTTGCTCTTGAGAGGCGGGGGCTGACCCGGGGGTCACTGGTGGAAAGCGGTTCTTCAGGCTGCAGGGTGTTCTGAAATCAGTTCCTCCATCAGTCAGACCCACTGGGCTGGGCAGGACACGTGGGCACCAAGTGCTAAGACCCAGAGATGTGTCCCCAAGCCCCCTCCATGCTAAAGGGGGAGAAGTACCCATCGGGGACCAGTGTGCTCCAGATGGGGAGCTGCTGGGAATGTGAGAGGCCCTGAGACTTGTTCCCCCAGACCAGATGGCACAGAGAAGGCCGTAGCCCCGCCTGCACCCAGGGTCCTGGCTCAGCCCCGGCCGCTGCCTTTAAAGTCAGAGGCTGGCTCCCTCTGGAGGAGAACCAAGTCCCTTGTCACCCTTCCTCCCTCCACTAAGGGCCGGGAGGACATGTGGGCAGGGCCGCTGGGGACCTACCCGGAGGGCCCTCAGGGTGTGGTGGGTGTTGTCGGCCTCCTCCCGGACGCCCCTGTGCATCAGACGCTGCAGCTTGACCAGGAGGAGTTGCTGGGCTCTGGGCGGGTGAGAGGGGATGGGGCCTCAGGGTGTGAGCTCTGAGCCCCCCCAGCACCTCAGGGCAGAGGGCACGGAGCCTCGGATCTGGGCAGAAGTCCTGCCTCCGTTTGCGCTGCCTCATTCTCACAGGAGGCAAAGTCACTTCTGGGGGCTGTGCTGAGCTGCCCGGCCCCCGGCCCCACCCAGGTCCCGGCCTCACCGGCTGTAGCTGGGTATGGTGCCCATGTCCAGGTCGTGGTCCGTGAAAGGGTCGACCCGCGCGCACAGCCACTCATGCCTCTCCTGGTACATGGTGTCTCGAATGTGCACGACATCGTCGCACTTCAGGGACAGGGAGCAGGCGTCCAGCTGGCTGGAGATGTTCAGGTTCAGCCGGACGTAGAAGGAGTCCCCGGAGGTGATCAGACCCTCCTCCATGTCCTTGAGCAGCTTCTGGTACCCTGTGGGGACACAGGAGGTACATGGGGTGAGGGGCCTCCTGCCAGGGGGCGCCCCTCCCCCCCCGGGTGACGCGGCCCTGTAACTCCTGGTGGCAGGGAGCTGCCCGTCCTCCCGATAAACTAGGACTTGTGCCATCGATGGGTTTCCCTGTTTCCACTGCCAAGAAGCTCGGAGCTGAATCTTGAGCCAAGTTGCAACAAACCTACGCCAATTACACGGCGCTTCCCTTTAATCGATGCACAGCCCACACGCAGTAAACACCATCCCTCGTAAGTATTTGGCTTGATGAATTTCCACAGATGCACAGAGCTGGGCAAGCCCCACTCCTCAGTCCCCTTCGTGGGTCACCGCTAGCTGGACAATGACCACAGACCAGCACCCAGCAGGTGCTCCTTCAGGTTTGGCTTCTGCTGTAACATGGTGTCTGTGAGCCATCTGTGCTGCTACACGGCAGCGCCTCGTGTTCCTTCTTACTGTTGCATAGTATCCCACGCAGGGTCCATTTCTCCTCTCTCACGGGCACTTCTGTGCTGTCTCCAGTTCGGTACTATTAGGGGTAACTCTGCTCTATACATTCTTACATGTGTCTTTGGGAGACACAGGCCCTCGTTTCTCTTGGATACACTCACAGAAGTGGAATTACCAGGTCTTGACTTTGTATAGGTAGTTAGCTTTAGAAATCCTGCCGGGTGGTTTTCTGGAGCTGCGTGTGTTGTTTTAACCTATTTGACATCATCGTCCTGCATTAAATTTTTACAGACCCCTTAGCAGGAAGCAGGGCACAAACCATGAACGCAGTCAATGCTGCAAACCGAATGCGTGCGACATAAATCCCTATCAATCCTGAGACCAGCACCAAGTGCAGGCACGTGAGACAGTGGGAGCTCACACGGTCCTAATAGTCAGGCCCAGAGGTCGCTCGTGAAACACCCACACGTGTAGGGAGATTCCAGCCAGCTGGGTCCTCTGGCCACATTCATAGAGAAGCGGGGGATCCCCCACCCCGGGTCCTGCTAACCCCGAGCACTACCTGAACTCCCCTACAGACGCAGCCCTGCCAGGGGGGAGCCTTTGCCCCAGTGACGTCCCGATGGTGGGGCTCGGCCGGTGCACAGCGCTGGGGGCAGCGTGCACGCTGCGTTCTGTGGCTGCAGCCTCCACACCTGCTGGGCTGAGACTCCGAGCCGGGGTGAGGAAAGGTACCTGCCCCCAGGAGGGGGAGGAGGGGCCCTCTTCTGGGGACAGAGCATCACTGTCACCTTCCGCAACCACCGACCGGGAAGGCAGTGGGGACCGGCGGGAGGGACGTGGCTATTTATGTGCTGTTGAAACATTCATGAGCCCCGGTGGTTAAAAATAAGACCCAGCTGAGGCGATAATCATGCGGGAAAGACGCAGAGGTGAGACGAGAACACAGGCTGTGAGAGATGGAGGACAGAGCTCAGTGCTGCAGCTGCTGCCTGTGCCAGGACTGGGAAGCCTGGCAGGGGGAGGGGAGGGCCGGGCCGCAGGGGCGTGCCGGGGGCCCCAATGTCTGTGTGCGCCAGTGTGCTCAGCCACCCCATCGGGTCTCCCTGGCGGGGCCAGGACCAGCTTGTTACCCGCACTGCACAGACGAGCAAGCAGTGGTGTCCCCGGTCTGGGCACGGCTGCCGCGGCTCAGGGCAGCCTGGAGGCCTCACCTTCCTGGTTGACTTTGTAGTGGAGCGTGACAGGCCCACTACACCTCTGGATGGTCCAGTGCACCTCCTCCTTGGTGCACGTCTCCAAGGGGACACTCTGCCTCTCACCCTTGATGCAGCCTTCTAGCTAGAGAGCAAAGACACGTGGTTTCTCTCGGGCCCTGCGGGTGAGCAGAGTCTGGGGGAAGGAAGGGCTTCTCCCACTGCATGGAGTAGCTCAGGGTCGCAGGCGGAGACAGGGCTCCCCTGCAATAGGCGCGGCTGCCCTGCCCACCACCCAGAGCACACGCGTGCAGCTGTGTGCACACGTGTGTGTGTGCATGGGCTCCAGAAGCACGGGCGAGGGCTTCTGGAGAGAAGAGAAGAGGCTGGAGAGGGACCCCAGGGAGGCCCTGCCACCTTCCGGCTCCCTCCTCCCACCCAGGGGTCACAGCAGTGGTGTGGCCCCGGGGGGAGCCCCCTGCCTCCCCGGCAGCCCCCTCACCAGCAGCAGCTGCTGGCCCTCATGCAGGCCCGCCTTCTCGGCCAGGGAGCCCGGCTTGACAAAGTGGACGAAGCTCCCCCGCACGTTGCCGCCCAGCAGGGTGAGCTGGGAGATGAGGCTGTCACCCAGCAGCGTGGTGTGCTGCACGGAGGGCCCGGGACCCCGCACGTGCCCCACGGATGTGACAGACGGCCGGAAGGGTCTGCGTCAGGAAACAGAACAGGAGTTTGGGCACCTCTGCCGGGAGACACGGAGGTCCGGCCATGCATGCAGCCTCCTGGGGGGTCACAGGCCCAGGGAGGCGTGACAGCGGCGACACCAGACGAGGGGCTGGGCTGAGTCCTGGCTGTGGGTGTGACCAGCGGCAGTGGCTTCAGTGTCCCCGGGAAGGGGTGGGTGGTGGAGTCCTGCCTCCGGGCTTCTCTCTACTAAGGCCTGTGACCCCGGGCAGGGCCCTGCCTCTCTGCCGACTCCAGGAGGCCAGGGTTCCCCGATTCTAGGAGCGTTCAGGGTGATAATGACCGTCTCCTTTGCAGGGGAGCTGGGGAGGGAGGGGCGGGGACCCCGATCCTGCCCCCACCCCAGGCTCTTCTTGCCCGTGACCACAGTACCTTTCTAAGGAGAACTTCCTGAACATAAGGTTGACCTGCTCCAGGTCGTAGGCGTCCAGGCCCTCGGACTGGTGAGAGGAGGAGGAGGAGTGGATGGAGGGGGGCCCGAAGGAGCACCGCTCATGGCTGTCGTCTGCAAAGGAGCGAGGGACCCCTCAGGACCCGGGGCGGCCGGCAGCCCCAGCACCTGCTGGGGTGGCTGGGAAACCCACCAGAGGGGGGAAAGCATGCAGAGGGGGCAGCACCACTCTGCTGACCCTGAGGTCCCCGGGGGGCCTGTCCCCATCCCAGGAGCCCCTGGCCTGAGGTCCCCGGGAGGCCCGTCCCTGTCCCAGGAGCCCCTGGCCAGCCGTCTGGTTTCCGAGGACCCATTTGTATTTTTTTTTTTAATCTGGAAAAGGCAGCTTCCGTTAGCAGCTGTCCATTCTGGTTTTGAGCTGGGGTCCGTGGTTTCACTTTGGGGCCACTTGGTCCTGCTTCTTGGCCTATGGGCCGGGGTGGGGCAGCAGGACCCAGGGGCCCTGGGGGGTGGGGAGATGCCCTCCCCGGCTCAGGCTGGTGGCTCCGGGCTGATCACAGGCTGCATGGCAGAGCAAATCGGTCCCATGCTGCAGGGTTTGGCTGGCTGCCCAGAACTCTCCCCAGCTCTCGCCTTTCCCAAACTCCTCCACGTCTCCTCATTACCCGGCCTCCATTAGGTGCTAACCTCTCCTTAACACCTGATAGCTTCTGATGGCCCCCAATTAAGGGGAGCCACTCATCTTTCTTTTAATCTGCTGGCAGCTCCATGCCACCGTCCCAGGGCGCCCGGCCACCTAGGGAGAGGCCTGAACCTTCCCGCTTGACTGCTGCCCAGCGCCAGGAGCTCCAGCCTCTGCCCAGGGCGCCGGCCTCCACGTGTGGGGGGCTGAACCGGGCTGTAAGCGATGGTGGCTGGTGCCCCACACACTGTCCCCGGAGTCTGTCGGTCTGCGGGGCACCTACCATCCAGGTCTAAGGTGTCGAATCCGCCACTGTCATTGTCTTCTTCAACTGCGCTGCAAGACACAAGGTGGGCACATGTGCGTGAGGGGGCACGTCCGGAGCCTCGGGCTTCCCGGGAGGCCCGGATAGATGGGAGGGGACGGTCAGCAGGTGGGGAGAGTCCGGAGAGCGGGTGAGGCTGGGCACTGAGCTGGGCGGGCTCTGACCCCCCAGCAGAGGCTGCGCTCGCCGGTGCGACGCAGAGGACTTAGCACCTGCAGCTGCTGGCACCGGCTGCCCTGTATGGGGTGCCTCAGGCTGCCCACGACTACAGCATGAGCCTGCCTGTCCTGAGAGCCCTAAGCTGCCCCGTGTGGCCCTTGTGATACGGGCACGAGGCCCAGAGCCGGCCCCAGCGGCCTCTCCTCGCTCTTGGCCCTCCTGACAGCGCCGGCAATCTCAGACGCAGAGTGGGACATGCCAGACAGCCGGGTGGCTGGGAAGCCCGATGCCCGGGCACCTCTGCCGCTGTCTGTGCTGGGGACATTGATGGTCTCCAGGAGGCGAGAAAGGGGGACAGGAAACAGCAATTGGGGGGCCACTCAGGGGGTGTTTCACTCTTTGGAAGAGAACAACAAGCCCCCCCGGGGCCTTGGGGCAGAGGAACCAGATTTCTGGGGAGCACAGGGCAAAGTGACATCGGTTTTGTCACTTGATAGCCAGCTGAGTGATCCTGGGAAAGCCCTCTCCCTTCCGTGAGCCTCAGTCTCCTCCTCTGTGAAGTGGGCGCTCCCCCGACTCCCTTTGCAGGCGGCCTCAGGGCTGCGAGGCCATAAGTGCCCAGCGGCAGCGGGCGGACGCCCCCACCCCGCTCTGCACGCACCCACCTCCGATGAGGTGCGTCTTCCTTGTAGCGTCTGACGATGGAGTCGTTTCCGGGGGGCTCGGCGGTGATCGACATGATGCTGGAGCGGCTTCGACGGGGCTGCTTCAGACGTACACACAGACGCGTTACAGGGCGCTGGGCGTTTGCACGCCTGTGCCTCCGAGGGCACACACACTACACACCCGGGCACGGGCTCTGGACCAGGTAAAGACTGGTGTGTGAGTGTGTGAGTGTGTGTGAGTATGTGTGTGAGTGTGTGTATATGTGTGAGTGTGTGTGTATGTGTGTGTGAGTGTGCACGTGAGTGTATGTGTGTGAGTGTGTATGTGTGTGAGTGTATGTGTATGAGTATGTGTGTGTGTATGTGTGAGTGTATGTGTGTGTGTGTGTGAGTGTCTATGTGTGTGTATGTATGTGTGTGAGTGTATGTGTATGAGTATATGTGTGTGTATGTGTGTGTGTGTGTATGTGTATGAGTGAGTGTGTGTGTGAGTGTGTGGGGGGCAGTGGAAGCCCCTTGGACATCACGGGGGCTGGAGGGTGACCTTTTGAAACCAGGCCTGCTGGTTCCTGGCCGGGATCCTTAAACGAGAACTCCCCCCGCCCGCCAGCTGCATGTCTGTGGCCCCAGCGCCTGATTTTGGAGCGGAGCTGACAAGCTTCCCAAGGCTTCACTTCAGGGTTGGCACCGCTAACCCCAGGCCTTCAGCCGTCTGGCTGGGGGGTGGGAGGTGGGGGTTAGGGCTCGGCTAGCCCTGTCCAGGTGGGCTGCAGCGGAGGCATGGGGGCTCCAGGTTGCGGCTCCAGCTGCCCCTGTCCCAGCCCCCCGCCCCCCTCATGCCCCAGGCTGCCGGAGTTGCAGGGGCTGAGAAGCCAGCAGAATTTCCTGCCGCCTGTGCAATTTGCTCCAGCCCCTTAGAGGCTCATCTGTCCCTCCTGCCAAGTGTTAAATTGGGAAAGGAGGAGGCAAGAAGGTGTAAAT
>PVKE010002227.1:34949-85820 GCA_004027555.1 Craseonycteris thonglongyai
GCCTGGGGGGGTCCTGCAACGGGGGGGGGCTGTGCTTACCATCTTGGAGAAGGAGCTGGTGATGGGCAGGGAGCGGGAGGAGCTGGGACTGTTGTCCATGCCTTCGTCTTCCTGTCCCCTCCCTGTCCTCAATCCAGACGGGGCAGGAGAGGCCGAGGGAAAGGGGAGGGAGGGGGCAGGGATTCACTGAGAGCCCCCCAGCATGGAGCCGGGGTGTCCTGTGTGGGTGGCTCAGCCTCCTTTATCCCTGGGGACTCAGGGACGCAGAGGGGAGCTAGTCTCTGTCCCCCCCGCTCTGGACAGACCACGGGCCCCTGTGCTGCCGGGACCGCCGGCCAAAGCTCTGGGCACTGCTGTCCTGCAGCTGACGAGCCATGAGCAGGGGCTCCAAGTTCAGCTGAAGGGCCGGGGGCTGCAGATGGGGACGCACGGCAGGCGGAGGGAACCACGAGGTGACGTGGGTGCAGCCACCACCCCTGCCCTCTCCAGTGACTGGGACTGTTAATCACCATGTGGACACCCGCCACCCGGGGCCCGAGGCCTCACCAAGCTTTACCCTGCAGGACCGGTCACCACAGTGGGTGAGACAGAGGGACAGAGAGAGTCCCAGTGACAGATAGACAGGAGAGGGACCCGGCACCGCACGAACCTTGAAAGTCTGCTGTTTGCTTCAGGCTGATGGGGGACTTGGCTCTCTGCAGCTGCAAGGGGACACCAGTCAACCAGGGCCGAGCCCACGTCACCGGAGGCAAACCCAAGTGGCCCCGTCATGCGGCCGCCAGGATCCCAGGGGGCACTGGGGCCCGGGGCAGCAGCTGGTGCAGACTAGCTCTCCCTCTGGGGGCCGTGTGATGTGGCCCACATGGCAGGGCTCGAGGCTGAGCAGAACCGGACACGGTCCTAGCGGTAGCCCCCAGCCCCGCCTGCTGATGTCCCGCCTCTGGTTCCACATGCGCAGGGCGTGGGTGGGGCGGGAGCAGAGGCCCACCCTGCCAGGTGCTCATGGCTCCTGGGAGACGGTCCCCCTCCCTCCTCATCCAGAGGCAGCCAGATGCCACAGGCCACACCAGACACGCAGCCAAGCAGAGTGGGGCACAGCCGGAGCCCCGCCCCCTGACGGTGTCCAGTGCACGGTCCACGCATTATGGGCACTCAGTACCTCGCGCGCACGGTCCACGTGCGATGGGCACTCAGTACCTTGCATGCATGGTCCACGCACAATGGGCACTCAGTACCTCGCGTGCACGGTCCACGCACGATGGGCACTCAGTACCTTGCATGCATGGTCCATGCACGATAGGCACTCAGTACCTATCTGCTGAACAGGCAGATGAATTTGGAAGTAACGCTTATTTCACAGACTCTGTCTCTCCTATTGTATTTAGCAAAACGGGAGAATGGGTCCCAGCAAACAAGTCAAAAGCACGCTCTGCAGGGTCTCTGGTGACAGGGCTGGACGGGGCACACCTGGCTGTGTCCTCACCTGCCCGCAGGGGCTCTGGTGCCCCCCACCCCCTCCCGCAGCCCGCACCTGGAGGCCCTTCAGGTTCATCCTGCGCCGGGGTGGGTGGTAGGGCAGGAAGTATCTGCTGTCCTCAGGCGACTCCTCCGAGGTGGAAGAATCGTCGGCCTCCTGACCGTTGGCCCTGGGCCCAGCGTCCCCAAAGCTCTGAGCGATGATGGTCACTGGCAGGTTCCTGGGCAGACTCTGGAGACACAGAGGGACCGGAGCACCAGGAGCAGTGACCAGTCAGTGAGACCACCCTGCCGATGGTCGGCCTGCACCTCCTTCCACCCCTCGCCAAGGCCGCCATTCCAGCCTAGCTCCATGACACCCTCAACTCGCCGTCCCGATCGCCCTGCTCCAGGCCTGGGGTCCTTTGTGAGGGGACTGCCACCTAGCTGGGCCAGTTCCCCGGCCGACGAGTGGCCTCAGGCCAGCTGCTGAGCTGGGTCCTGTGTGTGCTGGGATCTGAGGACAGTGATTGGAACTTCCTGGCAGGACAGTGCTGTGGGTTCAATGATGTCATGCACAGAAGGCGCTCGGCACCATCCCAGCGCCCGACAGCCCTCCAACGCACGGCTGCGACAGCAGCTCGCTCGTCCCTGAGTGCCGGGGGCCCTGCCGTGACACGTGCTGTGACCTGCCCCCCAGACGACAGGTGCCTCACGGGCACTGGCCACTGTCATGGGACCAGGGCGTCTTAAACCCAGTGACCGTCGGGGGGTGGTGGGGACCCCAGCGGCAGAAGCCTCCTGTCCAAGTGACTTGTGTGAAATCACCCAGCTAACCAGTGGCTGAATCAGGGTTTTCTCCTGCATTTTCTAACTTCAAACCTAATCATTTCCGCTCCCCATGCCCCAGACACACAGCAGGTTCAAGGACATTGACTAGTCCGGGTGTGGCCGGGAAGAGTGTCCTCCTGGCTTTAAATGTCTGCAGAGCCATGGAGCGGCGGGAGGGGGGATGCCTGGCCCCTGGGGCCCACCTGGTCCAGGCTGCTGCTGTCCCGGGACAGGCGCCGTAGCTTGCTCTCCAGGTTGACGATGCAGGCTTCCCGCCGGACCATCTCGATCTTCATCTCGTCGTTCCTCTCCTCCAGCTCACGGATCTGCTTCCTGTATTTGTCCTTCTCGATCAGGCACTGCGCGTACTGGGTCTGCGCGTCGTCCCGGGAATGGAAGGCCTGTGGGCAGGGTGGCCGGGCTGCTCAGCTCTCCATGCCGCCGAGCAGAGCGGGTCAGACCCAGGGACAGAGCTGCCTCGGCCCTGCTCTTCCCTCGACTCCAGCTCCTGGCCGGGGCCGGTCGCTGCCATCCGCATATGTCACACGCCCGGCCCGGCCCTCAAAGGCGGCGCTGCTCCCATTCTTCCCATTTTACAGACAAGGCACCGGGAACAGGGGAGGTGGGCTCCCCAGGACCCCTGTGTCAGGCTGAGGGGGGGCCCGCCGCACGCACCTGGTCCCGCTCCCGCTCCACCTCGTCCAGCTGCAGCATGACCGTGTTCATGCGGTGCTTGTACATGTCACAGTCCTTTCCCAGTGTCGAGCACTTCAGTTCTAGGTCTTCCTTCTCCTCCAGGTACTACAGGCGGCGGTGAGAAGCCCACACACCCGTGACCAGCAGCCCAGGGCCACAGCGTTGCTGGCTGTGCCTGAGCCGGCCTGTCCCCACCCCCATCACCTGTCCTGAGCTGACCTGTTCCCCTGACACCACCTGTCCTGACTGGCCTGTCCCCACCCCCATCGCCTGTCCTGAGCCCACCTGTTCCCCTGACACCACCTGTCCTGAGCCGGCCTGTCCTGACATCGTCTGTCCTGAGCCGGCCTGTCCCCTGACACCACCTATCCTGACTGGCCTGTCCCCACCCCCATTGCCTGTCCTGAGAGTTGGCTGCCTGACCACTAGGGACCATGTGGTAGGCTGGTCGGTTAGCTGAGATCTGCCTCAGTCCTACAGGGGACAGTGGTGGGGTGCCGGCACTGGCAGCTCGGGGAGCTTACACGCCGGGGCCAGGACGCATGTGTGGGGCGGGGTTCATGCTGCGGCGCCTGGGGCTCCCCCACCTTGTCCCTCAGCTCCTCAGCCTGGCGGGCCTCCTCCTGCAGGTTGTAGATCTTGTTGACCAGCTCCTGCCGGTCCTCCAGGGCCTCCTTGCGGTCGTGCTCCAGGATGTCCAGGATGGCCTTGTCCGAGTCGGGGAGGCTGCGCTTCCCGGCCTGGAGGGCGGAGGGTGCAGGTGCTGGGGTGGGGTGCGGACCCAGAGCAAGGGGGGCTGGGGGCTACACAGCCAGCAACAGGCATGAGGGGCCCGGGGGCAACACAGCCATGAGGGGCCCGGGGGCAATACAGCCAGCGGCAGGCACCGGGGGCAATACAGCCAGCGGCAGGCACCGGGGGCAATACAGCCAGCGGCAGGCACCAGGGGCCTGGGGATTCTGCGTGGGAGGCCCAGGCATGGGTCGCTGCCTCCTGGGGTCACTGAGCAGCTCATGACTGAAGTTTTATCCCCTGGACAAAAAGCATGGCTGCCCCTTCTGCTGAGGAACTGCCAAGGTCTCTGGCTGGGCCCTGGCTCGCCTCAGAGACGAGAAGCTCTTGCTTCTGCAAACACTTTGCAGGTGACAACAGAGAGGACTGGCCCGCCTTCCGGACGCTGCCCTGAGACAGCACTGAATCTGCTCCGGCTACAGTGGGGTTCGTCCTGTGCCCCCGATCAGAGCCGCCCCCACCAGGCACTGCCCTGGGGCGCCAACCGGGCAGGGCCGCCTCTTTCCGCTCCTAAGATGTGTATGTGTGTGTCCTGCTCAACTCCCGACGTGATTCCACAGTGACAATAACAGGGAGGCCCTGCAAGTCTGAATAAGCCACACGGAGCTGACGACCATTGTTTCTCAGGACCTGTAAGTGCACGTCTGCTTCCAGGTTGTCCCTTTCTCACAGCACCCGGGGCACCGACGTCCCAGGGGTGACTTCCAGTGGAGCAGTCAGCAGGCGGGGGCTGGGGGCCTCCCACCAGGCCGGTGGCCGCCCCTTTCCTCCCCTGCCCCAGCCTTGCTGCCACCTGCCCCGTTCCTCACCTGGCTGATGGACTGCAGGTCCCACCCTCACCTGGCTGATGGACTGCAGACCCCGCCCTCACCTGGATAATGGCCTGCAGGCCCCGCCCTCACGTGGATAATGGACTGCAGGCCCCGCCCTCACCTGGATGATGGACTGCAGCTCCTGGATCTTGGTCCTCAGCATCTCGTTCTCCCGCTCCAGCTCCAGCACCTGCTCCCTCTTGGGCCGGTTCTCTATGTCGTTCTTCAGTTTCAGCGACTGGTTCCTCTCCAGCTTGCACTCCTCCTCCATTTTATTCAGGCGGTGCTTCAGCTGGTCGATCTGAAACACACCCGGGGACAGGGGTTGGCGGGGACCAAAGGGGGGTGGGGAGCGCAGGGGGTGGGGAGCGCAGGGGGGCGGGGAGCGCAGGGGTCGGGGAGCTCAGGGGGCGTGGAGCGTCCGGTGCGGAGCATCCGCGTGGAGAATCCGGCGTGGCCGGGCCCCCGCCCCCGTGGCCGGGCTCTCACCTCCAGCTGCAGGTCGCGGCTGCGCATCACGGCCATGTTCTTCTCCTCGCTGAGCTGGGCGTAGCGCATGGCCAGGTTGTAGTTGTCGTCCTTGACCTTGACCAGCTCGTCGTTGTGGCCGTCCCGCTCCTCCTTCATCTTGTGGTACCGCTCCTGGAAGGTGAGCAGCTCCACGCGCGTCAGCGTCAGCTGCTTCTTCTCGTCCTCCAGCTGCCGCGACTTGGCCAGCAGCTCGCAGCGCTGCAGGTCCTTAGCCTTCAGCTGCTGCTGCAGCTTGATGACCTCGTTCATCAGGAAGTGCGTGAGGCCCTCATGACCTTCCTCCACTGTGGACGGGGGCAGCCCGTCAGGCCTGAGCCGGGGGAGGCCCGCAGGGCGCTGCGGACGCGGGGCCCCGGTCCATGACGGAGCCCTCGCTGCTCACCAGCCACCGGGGTTCAGCGGAGCCCTGCAGCCGTGGGCCCGGGAGTGCTTAGGGTTTGGTGAGGGGGACGGACGTGAAGGCAGCCAGTGATCACACACAGAGGGAACCACAGACCGGGAGGACGTGACTCTGTGAGACTCACAGGGGACCAGCTCTGGCCTGGTGGGCACACGGGTTACAGAAGGGTCCTGGTGCCCCATCTGGAATGAGTGTGGGAGGAAAGACACACCCTACACAGGTAGAACGCTACCAGGCCCTATGGGAAGGAGGGAGGGACTTGGCGCATTTCGGGGGCGGCAGGAAGACCCAGGTGGCTGGAGCGCAGAGGGAGGCAGAGGCAGGAAGGAGAGGCCGGGAGCGTCCATGGGGGCTGGACCTTGCAGGGCCCAGGTGGCCCGCGTTCAAGATCTGGGTCTCTAGATGGAAGCAAGAGAAAGCTGTGGGAAGATTTTACGCAGGGGAGGTTCACGCGAGACGCGGAGAAAGCACTGGAGAGAGTAGGAGCTGATGCAGAGAGCTGGTGGGTGTAGGGGTCTGGACGGGGGTTCTGGTGGAGAGGGAGAGAAGCCAAATCCAAGAATATTTATGAAGGAGAATGAGGAAGACAAGATGGCAAGGGCTCTGGCTCAGGAGTACTGGCAGGAGGGTAAGCAGGGCAAGGCCAACGTCCAGAGGGCAGTGTGAGCACGCCCCGGCCCAGCAGCATCCGTCAGGGATGTCGCATGAACACCCGCGTCTCCTGGCTCCTGCTTGTTTGTCCCTGTGACCTGACTATCATCATCAGGCAGAGATAAGTGGCTGACAGCCCTCATGTGCCCCAGGGACATTGTCCTGTTGTCACAGATGAAAAGCTTTAGAGTTGTCCCAGCACAGGACAGGGACACACACACACACACACACACACACACACACGTCCCATGCTCTTGACGGCAAAGCCACTCACCCACAATGGTGGAGAACCTCCGGGTGGGCTCCTTCCCTGTCACCAGTTTGTACAGTTCTGGGTAGTAAAATTCCAGGCTCTCCAAGAAGACCACGTAGCCCCTCTGGCCCTTGGTGTGTAGGATGTCCAGCAACCTGCCTAGGGGAAAGGCCGGGTCCCGTCATTCACGGAGCCCGGCCCTCCACAGAGATTCAGTGGGTGTTAGTTTCTTCTAAGAAGCCGGTAGAACCAGGATAAATGGGTTTATAGCCTCAGGACACCGCGTTTCAGAGAGCTTCCCATGGACCAGGTTAAAATGAGCCACACAGGCCGCTCTGACGTGAATGAGGGAGGTTGGAGGTACGACGGTGGTTACAGATACATGGTTCTCTGGGACTCAGCAGAAAGATAGATCTTTGTGTGGGAGCTAGAAGTCCAGGGAGCAGCACAGCTCCCTGCTCTTCTGTGGGCTTGCCACCTAGTCTGGAAACGTCTGTAACTCCGTGTCATTTGCCCAGCAGTCCTCAGTTTCCACCTTACAGGGTCCACTTATTATTTACATTTCTTGACTCTTCCTTAAGCAAGTGACTTTCAGTGGTCTCTTCCCTTCCGGTCCTAACATGCTACTCTGTCCTAGGAGAGACATAATAAGTAAGTTCCATCTCGCGTCAGCAGATGGTTCGGCGGAGCTGCCTGGAGCACTGTGTAGGGAAGAGTCTTGAGCGACACCCGAGCTCAGCACGACAGTCTGCCGTGATGAGTGATGTCTGTCGGGGGCGCGAGGGGAGTCACAGCACGCGAGCTACTTATCAGCAGTCACGCTGTGGGAAAGTGGTCTCCAAGCCTGCTGGACCGTGAGCCACAGAAAGAGATGACCTTGTGCCCACACGCACAGACACAGACACAAACACACATATGTGTACACACATGCACACACATGCATAAAGCCAAGACAAGTTTCCCAAAGCATGCCAGTTACTGTTAATGAATGTGACCAGGTGTCACAGGCCACTGGGCAGTCTAGGGAAGTCTAGGGGGCCCTTTCTCAGAAGAATACTTTTAACCAGATAAAATGCATTGGATTACAACCAGAGTCAATTACAATAAGGTGCAGTTATCAAATGTGAAATTTATGATTCGGTAATAAACGTGCTTCTTTATTAATGCATTAGATAATACAATGTCTTGGCAGGTCTAATAACTACTATAAATTTGAAGGAGAGATGAGTGTGAATGGTATCTGGGGGGACCTGTAATAGCTGAAACATGGTACGAAGATACTGGTAATTTCTATTGTCGACAAAGTCACAGGTATTGCTAATCACTGCTGTGATTTGTTGCCTGTTTCCATTCATAATGGAAGGGGATGCTGAATGTCGGGCTAGGTTAGTAAAATAGCCGTATCTACCCGGCATCCAAATTCGTGGACCCTCTTGGCTCCATACACAGCTCCGTGGTTTGGGCTGAGTCTATGGACCCCAGCCGAAAGCTTCCCGGCTTCGAGACCCTTCCTTGGGGCACAGCTAACTGAAGGGGTTTCCCGAGGCTGCCAGCAGGGGCGGCCCTTGGCTCACCTGCCCGGTTGATCTTGGACGGCAGCATGGGCGCGTTGAGCACTTCGTCCTCATCCTGCTCGTCGATGACCTTGCACTGGCGCAGGTAGGGGGTAAGCTTGGCGGGGTTGATGTAGCGACTGAGCATGTGCCGGTTGCACTCCACGTTCTCCCACAGGGCGTCTTCATCCTTCAGCGTGTCCATGAGTTCGTCCATCTCGGGCCGCTGCCTGCAGACGGAGCCTCACCGTGCTGCCCCGTCCAGTCCTGCAGAGCGATGGGCAGAACACAGGAAGACAAGGGAGCGACTGGCGCCAGTGGGGTTTCACCTGTTGGAGGCAGGAGGGGCGGTGGACAGATGCTGGTGTGGACAGAGGGAGCAGCCCTTGGAACGTATCCTTTCTTGCTAAGCATTTACCTTTCCCCAAACAAACACGTCGTAGACTATTAATCTCTGTTTCAGAAAGTCACATAAATGGCGCCATACCACATGCTTCCTTGTTTCCTTTCTCAACGTGCTGTTCACGCTCTACGTTTTCTGAGACTTATCTAGGTCGATACAGGTGAATCTAATTTGTTCATTTTTTTAAAACAGCGATAGATAGACATGTGATCACAGGCCACAATTCGCTTTTTAAAAAAAAAATTTTTTTAAAAATTTAATTAATTAATTTATTTTTGACAGAGTGAGAGAGAAAGACAGAGACAGACAGAGAGAGAACTGAACTGGGGTCACTCCCCAGTTCAGCACATGGGTCCACATGGGCCGGGGCCGGGATTCGATCCTTGGTCCCCCGCGTTGCAAATTGAGCGCTTAACCCACTGAGCCATCCCGGCTTCCCCTAATTCGCTTTTTTTTAAGGTGTACAATCCTCACGCATTCATTCAAAACACGTGTCACGTGGCTCCCTATGGCTGTTGCCGTGAAGTTCAAAATCGTTCCCTTGACGTCCGAGGCCCTTGTGTTCCGCCAGCCCCCACTGTCACCCTGTGTGTCCCCGGTCAGAGCCTGCTCCCTGCTCCCCTGGGCCTGCAGCTCCCTGCACGTCTCAGGTAGCCCTCACTTGACTCAGCACCGACCTGGCATGTAGTAGGTGCTTGAGACGGCAGCTGCTCTCCTGCTACGGGTCTGACTCACTCCTTCTGGCTGCGGCCTGTGCCCGCTGCAGCCAGCCTCCTGGATCCGGCGTCGCGATGGCTGGAATCTGTAAGAGGAAGATGATCTGACTGGGCACAGAGGTGGAGCGAGACAGCGAGAGAGCCACTCAAGTACCAAAGTGACACCGAGCAGCGCATCACTCCAGGGGACAGTGACGGGGGTGGGGTGGGGACCGTGCCCAGGAGCTTCTGGGGAAGAAGGGCTTTGGTTCCAGCCTACGGGCAGCCTGGACGGCCATTGGCTGCAAGTTCTAAAACCCTAGTAATAGAGAGAGGGGCAGACGGTGGCCTTGGGGGTTGCTTATGGGGGCAGGGGGCGACCTCCCCATGCAGAGCGGATGTGTTCTAATCAGCCACTAATTCACAAGGTCAAAAGCAGCAAGCGCATTTTGAGGGCAGAAGAGCTCCCTTCGCTGTGAGTGATGTCTGCGGCCCCTGGCTGGCTGTGGGTTTGGGCAGGAACACGCCACAACACACTAATTTCCCCGAGGTCTTCTGCATGGTGACTGACTGACAAGGCATTGGAGCGCTTGGCTCACCACTCCAGAAGCCCGGCTAGGGAGTGGGGTGGGGGAGGGTGAGGCTCAAAGCCTGAGACAGTGAGGGGGGGACTGCCACTTGTCCTGACAGTTAATGGGGTTCCAGTCGTGGGGTCTCAGGCAGCTGCTCCACTTGGGAGTGACAGGGGACCCTGGGACGCCACTGTTTAATCAGGAGCTTGCTTGGTTTTAAGGATTAATCACAGGTGACACCAGCTCCTCTGGAGCCGACAGAAGCTATTCTTGTCAGGTGTCAGCTGCATCGGAGTGAGCTGTCCCAGGCCCTTGGCCCCCGGGGCGTGTGGCAGGGACACGCTTCTCTGGAGGACACTGTCCCCTTGGTCTCCTCACGGCCCCTGTGCTCTGTGGCAGGCACAGGAGCAGACGCACTGTGGGAATGGGCAGGGGGCAGGGGTGGGGGGCGTGAACCGCAGAGCCAGTGCCAAGGTCAGCAGGGCCGGCCACAGCCAATGAGCAAAGACAAAGGGCAACGAGACTTCTCTGCATTTGCATTGCAAAAAAAGAGAGCGAACGTGTGCTTCTTTATAGTCGGAAGAAAAGGCTTTGAAAAATTAATTGTGAGAGAGAGATCAGGCATGCACCGGTCAGGTTGGGAACACTGGGCCATGATGCCAGTTGTGAGGCTGAGCTACCATGTCTGCCGCTGGAGTTTGGGTCACACCCTTGAGAACGTGGTCGTAAGGTCAGGGAAGATAGATACAGCACATCTCCTGAGAGACTGACTTGGAGGTAGAACATTTAGCCGGCTGAAACATGACCCTGATGCTTGCAGACCACTGGCTGTGTGCCAGGTGCTTTGCTAAGCATCACTGATAAGCCTCAGGGGTCTCTGAGATAGGCAGTGTTATCATCACCACTGCTACCACCACCGCCATTATAGCCCTTACTACCACCATCATCATCATCACCATCACCACCACCATCACCATTATCGTCATTATCACCATCATCATCATCATCACCATCACCACCATCATCATCACATCATCACCATCATCATCATCACCATCACCATCACATCATCACCATCATCATCATCACCATCACCATCATCACCACCATCATCACCATCACCATCATTATTACCATCACCACCATCACCATCATCATCACCATCATCATCCTCATCACCACCATCATCACCACCATCATCACATCATCACCATCACCATCACCATCATCACC
The DNA here is from genome assembly GCA_004027555.1 of Craseonycteris thonglongyai. Lineage (NCBI taxonomy): Eukaryota > Metazoa > Chordata > Mammalia > Chiroptera > Craseonycteridae > Craseonycteris > Craseonycteris thonglongyai. The sequence goes on from PVKE010002227.1 coordinate 45,827, forward strand.
ACCATCATCACCACCATCATCATCATCACCATCATCACCATCACCATCATCATTATCACCACCATCATCACCACCCCCATCTTACAGAAGAGGAAAGAGGCTCAGGGAGGTTCAGCTACCTGCTGCACATGTGTCCCACCTCGGTCTCCCCCACAGAACTGAGCACGCATCGGGCTCTTAGTAGCTGTTGCATACATTTGCTGGGTGAATAAATAAAATCAACTCCGGAATAAAATAAGCAGTGAGGCTGCTATTGCTTCAGACGTGGGGTGCCAAGCCCTTGGAAGTAAGCCGTCCTTGTGGGAGACACACCTCTTCTCTCAAGAGCGGCCCCCATGCCAAGCTCTGGGATGGGGTGGGGGCCAACAGCCAGTCAGATAAATGGGTGTCTGGTTAATTGATGCGCCTGCTGATTGGAGTGAGTGGCTTGAAATGGAGGCTTTAATTATTCCAATGAAACCTCCACTTAATTGAAAGGACTTCTGGCAAAAAGAGGGAAAAAGATTATTTGAAAGAATGATCTATGGTCGCCCGTGAGAAAGCGCCGAAGATGTGGGTGCAGAGCAGCACCCAGCCCTGTGCCGTGCTGACAGCCCTTCGCGTCTCCTCCCTGCATGCCCATCAGGGAAGCTGCTAGAAACCCCCTGCAGGGACCCTCCTTGACGTCCCAGTGAACTTTTTAACCTCTGTCTATTTCAGCTCACTCACCCAAAATATTGAGATGATAATATTTGCTATCCATTAACATGTGTACAGCAATCAGCGCAGCTTCAGCGATACATATTTTGAAAGCGGCAATTACCCAGCTTCAATCCACAGTGGAGTGGCAGGCACTGCCAGCTGCCGACCCAATATGCATATCAACGGAGCCCCAATTTTGTGGGGGCAGTACGGTGCCCATCTGAAACACAGTGTTCCTAGACTCCCTTGCAGCTAGAGGTATCTGAGTGACAGAATCCTGGTCAATGAGATGTTAGCAGGAGTTTCTGGTGAGACATCTAGGAAGGCTCTTTGGGCTGCGGGCCAAACTCAGGGGAGCAGAGCCTTTGATTTGTCTCTGCTCCCTACCTGGAATGTGGATGCAACGTTTTGAAGCACAGCAGCTATGTTGTGAGCGTGGGGACAAGGGCCCCAGTCTAAGCATGGCTGCCTAACGTGCTACCACGACTTCTGTCCAAGCTAACCTCTGAGTCCCTGGTCCATGAGGAGAATAAGATCCCTGGTATGTATAAAACTCTGATTTTGTTTCCGTTACTTGCAGTTTGGAAAACTATCCTAACAGATACATGTGACAAGTACTATCCGGCCTTCTAAGAAAGTCACCTTAGTCCCAGCCAGATGTCTGCACCCACCACCTCGGCAGCTGCCAACTTCTTGGGCTATTCACTCCTGCTCCCTGTTTTCTAGACACAAGACCAGAGTAAGCCTGTGATGAATAAAGATGGCTATGAAGGGAGCAAGGCGCGGGACTCCGCATGGTTACAATGCCACGAAGAAACAAGGCAGAGCCCAGGACACGGTGGTAGCAGACAACCCCACGGCCTGTTCGCTTAGCCTGCCTAGCGTGCGGTGCACAGGCAGGGTGATCTGATCCGCCCGCCTGCCTGCCATGGCCCTGCCTCTGTTCCCGAGCCAGGCCCTCATCCTTTCGTCTCAGGTCACTTCTCCAGCTTCTCCTACTTGGAGCCCATCCCTTCTCTCGCTTAGCCCTCGTTCTTCCCTATGCACCTGGCCTCCCGGCTGCCTCTGGCCACAGCCATGTTTCTGGGTCGCCATCCCAGGCTGGCCCGCCCGGCACCAGGCCATCTATCTCATTCATACTCTCAGCTGACCCAGGCAAAGAGCCAGGGGCTTTTGTGGAATGAAAATGGCTCGACTGGATATCTTTTAGGAAAAGAGAAATTATCAGTAGGGAGTCAGGATTCCGGGAGTGGAGATGGGGTACAGCATGTTTACTGAACCCTGGACCAAGGGTGTGGCCACACCAGCACCCCTCCCCCACATGCCCAGGCCCTGCCAGCCGTCCACACTCCCTCTCGGCCTCTGTCACACGGCAAGGCAGAGCGCGTGGGAGGGCGCACACATCTTGCATCACCAAAGGCAACTGCTTCCAGCTCTCATTTTTCTACCAGTACTGCAGGGAAGCTTTTGAAAAAAAAAAGCACAATTAGGAATGACAGATTTAAATTGCTCTGAAATGCGTATCGATTTATCACGCGGGCTCTTTATGAGCTTTTGCTTCGTCTGGCTGTCAGAGCTGTGCACTCACAGCAAACTGGCAGCTTGGATGGGGTCTGGGAGCCAAGGCTGTGCGGTGCTACCCTGCCCAGATCCCCGGGTGAGGTTACCCCGCCCTTGCCTGGCCCCGTGCATGCCTGGCCGGGAAAGCCCGGCCTTGCTGATCGATCGATAATGAGATGCCTTCTCTCCTGCGGCAGCAACCAACGCACCTTCACCATGGGGCCCTGAGCCACAGAGCCTGGCAGCTGGTTCCAGCTCTGGAGACCCGGGAGCTGTCAAAGACAGGCCCTTGGCTCTATCCAGTGACCTGGGAAGCTCCTCCGCACTGGCAGAGTCTGCAAAGTCTTGGCCACCATTTATTGTTAGGGGTTGGAAGATACTGGGAGAGTCCATGGTCCCTCTTGGAATTTGTCACGTCAGCCTTGAGACTTGGTGTGCAACCACACTATCTAGCGTGAAGCGGGTTTTTAACACACATCTGCTGTGTTGCATGCTCATATGGCCTCAGGCAGGGCTGCTCAGCCCGTTGGCTGCCCTGGGCCACACGTAACGTACACGAACACGAACGATGGCGGAAGAGCTTAAAAAAACAAACAAACGCAAAAACATCTCATGATGCTTTAGGAAAGTTTATGAATTTGTGTGGGGCCATATCCAAAGTCATCTTGGGCCGTTCTGGACCACAGGCTGGAGAGGCCTGACCTACAGCTTAATGATAAAAATGTCCCATTGTCCCAGCTCCGCATGCTGGCCCCTTGTGTGTATGTGTGTGGGGGCTCCAAAGGGGGGAAGGGTGGGTCCTTGTACTTCACAGCAAAGGCCACCAGCATCACCGATAAGAGCCCCACTCGGAGAGCTGCCAAGAATGAGGACTGGAAAATTCTGTGGGAGCTACCCTGCGACTTAGATTCTCCCCTTTTATCTTCTTCCCGCCCCGAGTGGCTGGCACTCGTGTCCCATGGGGGCAGGAGACAGGTTCCGTGGCAGACCAGGTGGGGCCCAGACCTTCAGACGTAGGTCTGGGGAATGTCTGCAAAGTCTGGTGGTGAGACTACTTTAGAGCAGACTTGAGGCTAGGAACCTTACTCATCCATTCACCCATCCATCCATCTACCATCCATCCATCTACCATCCATCCATCCACAATCCTTCCTTCCATCCATCCATTCACCCACCTATCCATCATCCATCCATCATCCATCCATCCACTATCCATCCACCATCCATCCATTCACCATCCATCCATCTACCATCCATCCATCCACAATCCTTCCTTCCATCCATCCATTCACCCACCCATCCGTCATCCATCCATCCATCTACCTTCTACCCATCCACCCATCCATCATCCATCCATTCACCATCCATCCATCTACCATCCATCCATCCATCCATCTACCTTCCATCCATCCACCCATTCATCCATCCATCCATCCATGTACCATCCATCCATCCATCCATCCACCATCCTTCCTTCCTTCTTTCCATCCATCCATCCATCCATCCATCCATCCATCCATCCATCCATCCATCCATCCACTCATTTGACAACATTACCAGCTGTGAGACAAAGGAAGAAACAAACTACGACAAGGTTCAGGAGGAAAACAGGACAAGGACAAACGAGGACAAGACACACGTGACAAATCTAGGATGTTCAGAACAGAGTGCAGGAGGCAGGGAGAGGAAACCTTGCTGGAACAAGGGGGGACCGGGTGGCGTGCAGGCTCGTGGGAAGAACAAAGAGGTGGGAGAGGTGGGACAGGCTGGTGAGATGGGACAGGAAGGGGGAAGGCCTGATGAGGGCCCAGCCGGGCCCACGGCTGGAAGGTGGCCTTAGCTCAGGGCATGGGAATCACAGGCAAGCAGGCGGCTCAGATGAAGTTGTCTCCAGGGCGCATCTCAAGTGTGCTCAGAGGCGCCCGCAGTGAGCTGGGCCTTGCCCGCTTGCATTTGTGAGACACGTGGAAGAGGCACTTAGAGGCAACGTGGCGACTGATGTGCCATGTGGGGCCATCTAGTGTAAGAAATGTCATGGGAACAGGTAAATGCAGTGATGCTTCCAAACACATTTCCCTGTGTTTCAAAACAACTCTGCCCGCTGCTTCAATCAACTAAAAGGTGAGGCTCCAGAAAATAGCAGATTTCAGGGTTTCTTATTTGGGAGCAGGGTGGTGGTGCTGGGGGTGGGGTGTTTCTGTCCCCAGCTCCCCCCTCCCACCCCCATCAGCCAAGGGGACCCCGGCGGGGGAGGGGGCACGTCAGTTGCAGCAGGAGAGGCGGCGGCCCCGGTGGGCAGGTGCCCAGTGCTGCTCTCTCCAAGGCCCTCGGGTCTGGGGGAAACGGGCTTCCTGGCTTCACCCCGGCGGCTCGAGCTTGAGGTGAGAGATGGTACTTTCTCATACGGTTGCAGGCAGATGTCCAGGCAGCACAGACAGGAAGGGGGAGGCGGTCTGAAGCTGCTGGTGACTTCCTTAAGGTGGGTCGTGTCAGAAGAACCTTTGCCGTCAATTTAGAGTCAGAGTTGGGGGGGAAGGGACCACTTGCAGGGAGGACGGGGCTGCTGCCCAGAGAGGTCACAAGACGTTGTGCTTGTTGGTGTGAGGTGACGTCGTTGCCCCAAAAGATAGGGGCCGTGGCAGGTGGATCGCGGGAATTGTCTCTCCATGAACAAAAGGAGTCAAAGCAACGAGCCTTTGTGTGGAGGCACAAAGCCGACAGCTACGCCCTTTGTTCCTGTAGGAAGCACATGGTCCTGAAGCCAGAGAGGGTCCTGGGTTTGAACCCCACGTCTGCCGTTTGCTGCTGTGTGGCTTTGGGCACGTTGCTTCACCTCTCTGAGCCCCCCTGTAAAACTGCAGGAGCAGCACTGGCGTCTTAGGGCCGCTGCAGCGTGCGCGGCGGGCACTTAATCCGTGTCACTTCAGTGCGTCCCTTCAGAAGCTGGCGGCCGACTTGCGGTGGAAGCAGGAAGTCTCTGCCTAGGTGTCCTGTATAATTACCTCCGCGTGAGAAAGGATTTAGAGAAAAACTGAGAAGACGTGGCCTCAGCCCTTCTGTCTGGGTTTCCAGTTTGCAACTCACCCACCTGGCGTGACAGCGACCGTGCCTGCCTAGCGTGTGGCTCGATCCTCCAGGTAGGGACCCAGATCGACTCTCCTTGGATGCCCCGTGGCCTCGCCATGCTCCTGTGCAAACAGGCGTTTAATATTTATGCGGTGATTGATTTCCAGCGGGCGAGCGCCGGCTCTTCCCTTCTATCTTCCTCCCTGCAGCGGGTCAGACCATTATCTCCGCGTGTGTGGTGAGGGTTCTCACCATGGCAGCCGGCCCTGTGCCCTCGTCGGTGCCCAGCTGTCTCTGCTGCACCTGAAGTGCGGATCGGCGTGCCCATCTGTCCCCTCTCTTGGTCAGTCACGGACAGGAAGCCTAGCATCCACGTCCCTGCCAGGCATCTGCAGCGTGGCTTCCGGCGGCCGGGCCAGGAGCTGAAGGCCTGGGGCGTTCCCAGGGAGAGCCCAGGCGATCTACGGGCGTGCTGGCGTTTGGTTCAGCTTGTGGAATCCCGACTCCATGGACATGAAGCCCTGGTACCAGCCAGCGGTTTCTGGTGCAAGCCTCACGCGTCCGCGCCGTGCTGTGTAAGGCAGCAGGAGTCTACAGAGACTTTGCTCCCAGCCTGTCTTCGCAGGATGCCGTCCCGACAAGCAGAGCCTGGTCCCGGCTGTGCTGCAGCGTCTGACGGGCAGTAGGGCCTCGCTCAGTGTCCCAGAAGGCGGACAGGATGACTCAGGGACAAAACCCGCCATAGACAGTGAGGGCGGAGGCTCAGCAGAGCTGGGGAGACCATCCCACTCCAATTCCGTGGGCCCAGGTCCTGCCATCATCAGGGACAGCACTGGGCCACGGCCCTGCCTCCGAGTAGAGACACCGGTGATGGAGAACTGTAGGACGCAAGAGTGACTTCGGCGTTGGGCAGGGAAACAAGAGGTGACTGGCTGTTCCTCAGGAAAAGGCTCCTGATCCGCCCCATCCCCCCTTCCTGGGTGGCAACGCCCCCCATTCACTGAAAACATTTTTTAGGAGAATAAACCAGGAAGCTCACACCCGGTGCTGTCAGCATCACGGTGATTAGGCGACCCCAGCAGTGAAATTCAAAGCGGCCGAGGCTGTCTATTCTGGAGCGATCCACCAAAGAGATGGCAAGGGAATAAGTGAGTCAAAACGCATTAATGAAGCACCCACTATGTTGGGAGCAAAATGGGTTTGTGCGTCCAATTAAACGTTAGGCTCTGTGAGGAAGAGGGAGGAGGGGGAAGCCTGAGGCATGGCCAGGGCCTCCTTACTCATAAGTAATTGCAAACACGGAGTTTCTCCCATGGATGCACCCCCTCCCCCCACCCCCCTCAGCCCCACATTTCGATTAGCTCTGGGTTATTCTGGTCCCTATTACTTCTGCTAATCAAGGGCTGGCTGTAATTAATTGTAATAATGCCCTCAGGGGCAGAGCCAGCCGGCAGCTCGGGAAGGCTGGTGAGTGCTGCTCCCGCGTCCGGTGGGCCCCACAGAGAGGCCGCTGGGGGTGGGGGGTGGGCGCGAGGGTGGTCGGATGCTTCTGGTCTTTGCTGCATGATGGCACCCAGCCAGGTTCCCACTTCCCCCGCCCCCTGTGCCCAGCACTCCTTCCGGGTGACCCTGAAAATACAGGCGCCGTACCCACACAGTGGGATACGGCTTCGCCGTGAGAAGGCGCGCAGGGCTGGTGGTCCACACGACACCACCACGGACCCTGGAAACAGGAGTCTCGGTGAGAGAAGCCGGACACAGACGGCCGTGGGTGGCATGACTCTGCTTGTGTGAAATGTCTGCCGCGGACAAAGCCACAGGGTCCGAGAGCGCACCAGCAGTGGCCGGGGCTGGAGCGAGCGGGCAGCCGCCGGTGTGTGCGGGGTGATGTCGGGGGCGACGAAGATGCTTCAGAACCGGCTACACCCAGGTGTGGTCGCGTGCCACTGTGAGTGTGCTGAATGCCACCGAGCTGTTCACTTTAAAATGGTGACTTTCAGGGAAGCCGGGATGGCTCAGTGAGTTAAGTGCTCACTTTGCAGGGCTGGGGACCTAGGATTGAATCCCGGCTCCGGCCCCGGCCCGTGCGGACCCATATGCTGAACTGGGGAGCTCCCCAGTTCAGTTCTTTCTCTGTCTCTGTCTCTGTACCTCTCTCTCTCTCTCTCTCTCTCTCTCTGTGTCAATAAATAAATAAATAAATAAATAACTAAATAAAAAACTTAAAATGGTGACTTTCACCTTGATCAATAGCACAAAAGGCATAAAAACAGCCACATTTCTTTTGAGTACGTAGGCACGTGCAGGGTTCCGGGCCACTGTGACCCCCAGCCCTTAAAGGAGCCTGCTGGGAAGCCGTCATCGGGTCTGAGGAAGAAGTGAAGAGATCGAGGTCGGGGCAGAGGATGAGCGGGCAGGCTGGATGGGAGCCCACGAGGCGAGCAGGCCTGCTTCGCTGTGGCCCTCCCGTGGCTTTGCAGCCTGAGGTTCCGGAGGCCATGGGAACCCAGGAGGGTGACTTCTCCGGGCTACGGAGTCGGGGAAACAGCTGGAGAGGCAGAGGCGGCCGAGGAAGGTGGGCGCGGGGTGAGAGAGAGGATGGGGGCAGAAAAGGGAAGAGGAAGTCACGGCTGTTTTTAGCCCCCACAGGTGCATGGCTGAGAAAAGGGAAGAGAAATGAGGCCAGAGCCGGTCGAGGGAGGGGAGGGGTGGGGGCTGCGGGCGCCGGGAGCAGGGGTGTGAGAGGGAAAGCCGGGTCCGGCCGGGGAGGCCGGGGCTGGCTGGGCATCCGTGCTCCTCAGCCGTCCTCCTGAGAGCCCCCGAGACTGCACGCATCTTGCACACGAACTTGGGCAATTTCCTGTAGGCCGGCTGGGCTGTGCTAAAGCTACCAGAGAGCCTGAAATGCAAAAACACGGAGACTCACACTTGGTGGCAGGAGGAGTGTCGCAAGACCTCCCGGCCAGGGCGCCGGTGTTCCTTCTCAGGAGAGAGTTCGTAGCCGGCCCCTCTGCTGATGGGTGCTGTGTAACAGCGTCTCCGTGAGGTGGTGGGGTTGGAGGCTGATGGGGTTTCTTCTCACTTTCCCTACGACCCAGCACCAGCAACACGAGAGCACACCTCTCGGGCCCTGTGTGTGTGGGGCTTCCCTCCGGCAGACGTCTCCCAAAGTCAGTGCGTGGACGTGGGGAGTCTCCATGCTCAGAGATCATCTCTAGCTTCTTGCCACGGTAGGGAAAGTTTATAAATCAGGTGCCACCAGAAAACCTTGTGTGTGTGTGTGTGTGTGTGTGTGTGTGTGTGTGTGTGTGTGTGTGGAGGTGGGAGCTGAGTGATAACCATCACCAGTGACTAAATAAGGCACCATCAAAACAGCACCTCGACACCTGAGGTGTGAGGTTGTTTGGAGCAACTGGGCTGCCTGTGTGGCCATTTGTGGCTTCTTGCCTGTGTGTGTGTGAGGAGCCATGTAGGAAACGGAGCCTGAGGGATTGTTGCTGGGCCTCGCACAGGCGTGTCAGGGTCGGCCTCACCTTCACACGGCAGGCTGTGAAATGTCTGGCTCAGGGAGTGCTATCTGTTGGGTGGCTTCGAGACACTGCATTTATCACGTGTTCGTTGCTCATTGTAAAGGATGCCTCTAGGCCCCAAGCAACTTCTTCAAACCAGGGACGTCAGTGTGACCCTTGAAAAGTAGACTAAGTCTCTCATAAGGAAAAGATACCCCCCGGCCCCCTGGGGAAGGACGCAAACGTTTGTTCAAGGCCACAGGCTGGGCTGGCTTCCTGGAGCATTTCACTAGGAAGCCAGGACCTTCTATGAGACCCTGGTGGGGAGAGGGGGGCTGGTCCTTCTGCTGCCTTGGGGAGCTTTTGCTCCTTGAACTGGGGATTGGGTCTGCCTCCTGGTTGGCTGTCCAACGTGTCCTTCGCGCTTTGCTAGTGGGCGGGGCCGGGCCCTGGGCGAGCTGCTGAGCTGGTGCCTTTGCACCCGGGGCCTCCCAAGCGTCCCAGGCACTGAGGGAAAGGTGCTCCCGGGAAGGGGCAGGAATCCCAGAGACCACATGGCTGTGAGGCTTCGAGTTCCTGGGAAAGGCCGTGCCCTGACTTCTGGACACACACGCTGTACCTCCTTCCTCCCCGGCCAGCAGCGGCCATGGGGGGGCGTCTCGCCCCCGCACCAAGAACACCCTCTGTGCACTCAGCCCACTCCTGAGCCCCCCACACTGTCCTCTATCGGAACAAGAGAAAGCCAGCGAGAACATCAAGACAGCGGCGTTCTGTCCGAGTCATTCAGCAGCGTTTGCTGAGCGCCTCTCGGGCTCTGGCCTGTACGCTGGGTCGTCAGAACCGAGCTCCGAGCAGCTGCCCAGACCCTGCTGCGGGGAGCCCACCGTTTTTAAGAAAATAGAAAACGGAAAGGAGTGTGCATGATGCATTAGAGCGTACGTTGTGGACGGGATCAGAAGAAACGGGGGTAGGGGTTCCCCAGCAACCCCCCTGCCCCCGACAGGCTGCAGAAGGTTCTCTGTGAACAAGGCTGTGTGGCCCACCGTCTCCAGCACACGTGTCTCAGAGCGTGGGGAACGTACTCACGTGTGTGCAAACTTCCTGGGCCCCGGGTTTGGCTGGGGGGTCTCTGTGCCGTCCTCTCAAACCCCCTCTCCTCTGGTATGCTGCCTGCCCAGTCCCCAGAAAACGCTGATGCTGCAGGGAGCAGTGGACTCCCCCGGAAGCCCGCACTGCACCCCACTCTGAAGCCACCTCTATTTTTAGCAGGGCCAGAGGCGGGGGCTGGGTGGGCGGCCGTACTTCCCTTTTTGTCTGTGTTCTGAGCGGAGTCTGTGGGTAACTTTCCTGGGCGGGGGGGCGGGAGGAGATGGGGGGGCTGTACTGTCTGGCCGGCATGCCAGGTGGGGAGCTGCAGGGAACTGGGGGGCCGTGCCCATCACCGGGGGGCCGGCGGGGAGCATGGGACGGGCAGGAGCCAGGCATCAGCTCATGTTCTACCGGACCTCACCCAGGGGGCCAGGGTCCCCTGATTGAACTGCACCACAGAGGAGGCTGCTGGGCAGGAGGTTTGGGGACTAGAACATTCCTGGAAGCTGCTTCTGACAGCCTCACACCCAGGTGCCCGGAGCCCAGTATACCCTCCTCATGTGCTTTTCCAGACAATGTCTCGGAACCCTGTGGGCAGCAGAACCCGGGCCTCCCCACCCGCCTGCCAGGCCTGCGGTGCAGACGCCTGGGGGTGGCGGGCTGGCACAACTGCCCGGGGAAGAGCCGCCGTGGGCGGGTGGATGGAGTTCACGCACGAAAGGGGCCTGTCCCAGCTTCCCCCACAAGCAGGGGGTCCTCGTAGGGGGCGGTCCACACAGGGGAGCCCGCCCCTCCCCTCCATCGCTCCACACTCCATGCTCCACGCCTTTCGCATTTGGCCCACATCTACCATTTATTTCAGCCCGATGCCGCTCCTCCTCCTGCTCCACGTTCCTTTCTAAAGGAACGTTGGTGTGGCCATCCTTAGCGGCAGGCCTCCTAAGTGACAGTTTCGGAAAGAACACAGTCCTGGAATCCGAGACCCTGACCAAGCAACTCGGCGAGTCCACACCCTGCAAGATTCTTTCACGGCCCCACCCCCGAGGCTGCCTCCCCTGCGATTTCCACCAGCTTTGCCTTTTCCTGAACCCCGGAAAATGGGCCCCACCGCAGTCTCCCTCAGGGGCCGCCGGTTTCCTCAGCACTTTGCGGGGGCCACATCTGGGGGCTGTCGGCCGCTTGCTCCCTGTTGTCCCCCCGATGTCCGGGTGGGCTTGTGTGCCGTGCACCCGTTGACAGAGGTTCGGGTCGCCCCCCAGTTCGTTTACGGGGACATTATTGCACAAACCTGGGCACATTTGTCCCTCCTTTCGAGTAAACACCTGGGACCAGGGCGGCCGGGGCTGCACGGTGGGTGTGAGCTTGACTTTGTAAGAAGCCGGCACCCTGCTTTCCAAAGTGGGGCTTTCGTTCCGCCCCTGCCAGGTGGGGGTGATCAGTCAGTGTCCCCACACGGTCAGCACTTGGGCGTTAGGCTCTGTCACCTCAGGCCTTCCACACGCTGAGTGGGGACGCTGTCCCTTCACTTGCACACCCCACGCTCCCTGCCTCACAGCTAGCTCCCGCCTTCCCCTCCTCCACATGGGCCTCTGGCCCTTTCACACCTTCCCACATGTGCAGGGTTCAACAGCGTCCCCCCAAAACCTGGGAGCTCAGAAAGGGCGCTGGGAGGGAGTGTGGCCCTGCCTTGACTTCAGCTTCACTCAGACCTTGGGCCTCCGTGAACGTCGGGTGTCCCCTCGGCGTGCTCGCCTCCGTGGCCCAGCTGAGGGCAGAATGCATGGCAGGGTTACCAGTCTCCAGGGGGCGCCCAGGGCCGGCTCCCACACTCCGAGGCCCCTCTCGCTTTCCCTACGGCCGCGCTGGGACAGGCCACTCTGGCCTCTGTGTTCCGGGAGAGGGTCTGGCAGGGGAGGCGGTGGACGCAGCAGGGCTCTGGAAGGAGCTGGGGACGAGCAGGGCTGACGCTGGTCTTCTCACAGCCCTGCACACGACCTTTCTGTTGCCCCCACTTTTCTCTTCTTCCCACAGGGCAAGCTGGTCCTTCCGAGCCCAGGGACAGCAGGGACGACATCGGAAGCTGAATGTGCGGAGAGCGAGCTGAGGGAAGCTGCTCAGTCGGGGGGACCCCAGGGGGAAGGCAGCCAACCACAGTCCAGGGGGTGGCAGGCCCAGGAAGGTTCAAAGACCCTTCCCTGCTCCAGGGTTCTAAGACGCTCTCCATCAGAGAGAACAAAGCATTGATGGTGCAGTTTCCCGTGATGGACGGAGGAGAGGCACCGGGCTTGTTGTCACGCAAGGGGTGACACCATCATAAAAGGGCAGCAGGAGCCGAATTCTCACGGGCAGCGGCCGAGAAGAGGGTCCTGAGACCCGCCCCCCCGGGAAGGTGGCGGTGGCTAAGTCACACAGGAAAGGAAGTGGCATCTGAGAGCTTCCTGCACACACACACCCAGGGAGGCTATGACTTTTCTAGTACGAGGAGAAGAAGACGAACACAAGCGGCCGGCTCTGCATTCTCAGCGGCCCCCCGGGAGCCTGGTGACCCTGGGTACCCAACACACCCGACTTGCACTTGGGGCCCCCAGCCCTTCAGACCCGAGGGAGCCGAGGGTGTCTCCTTGTCCCCTGCTGCTCCCAGGGCACCAGGTTCGTCCTGCTGAAGCCCGCTACCAGCTCAGGCCCAGGCCGCCCCAGAACCTGGGGCCCGGCCTCCCCGCCGGTGTGATCTGTTTTATTTATCTCCGCCTTGAAAGTCTAGCTCTAAACAGTGTGGGCCCCTGACTGCTGACTCAGCCGCTGCAGCCCACGCTCATAAAATCCTATCCCAGAAAGGTCCAACGATTTTATTTTCTCAACATAAATATGAAATTTAATTAGCAGCTTGCTGCTAATGAAGTCGCAGTGGAAGCCGCCTGGAGATTCGGGGAGGGGAGGGGACCCAGGTGTGACAGACCCCAGACCCTGTTAACCCTTGCCTCTTCCTGCCTCTCGCCGGATCCCTGCTCAGCCTGGGCAGCCGACAGGCAGCCTCTGCCCCGCGGTACAGCGTGACCCTTACTGAGGTGGGGCATCGGATGGGTCAGATGTCCCTCCCGAGGTCAGGTTGGCTGGGGCTTTTCTCTACAGCCTCCACTGTCCACAGTAGAAGGGAAAGGTCAGGAGGGGTCCAGGGTCTTTGCAAAGAAGCTGAAGGGGAAGCCGTGAGAGCCAGAAAGACCCTTTACTCTGCCTGATGCCAGACGTCCCCGGTGAACAACTTGGTGGCCTTCATGCGGCACGAGACACACGGCACGAGACACATGACACTCACACCCACCCTGTTCCTCCAGGTACCCTCAGCCTCGGCTCCTCTGAGACCAGACTCTACGAACAATCTGTAAACAGTGCCTCTACAATAGGACTAAGAAGGCCCAGGGCTGGGGGATTTCGTGTGGGTTAAAAGCATCTCTCGATCACACGCCTGAACTGTGCATCAGGCACTTAATTTTGGGAACTTTCATCCCCATCATCCCGTTAGTCAAATCTCCGAATGCACCACGACCTGACGTTCTCCTGAGAAGAGCTGGACTGTCCCAAGCATCATCCCCAAAGCTGGATGAAACAGGGACGGGTGGTGGGTGGTGAAGTAACGCCAACCTCAGCCTGTGTGCACGGTGTCACGGTGTCGGAAGTGTGCAGGGGTGTGTCCTCCACATGTACGCACACCCCCCGAGCGTGTGCACAGGGGCAGCAAGCCACATGCCCGCCCGACGGAGCCTGTGGCATCCAACGTGAGCCCCACTCTGTAGTCCAGGTCCCCAAAATCAGAGTCTAGAAAAAATGTGTGGCAGAGAGTTCTTGAGGGTCGTTCTCTTTGTTCCCAGTGGACTCACGTTGTCGTGGTTCTGCTGCCATTTGGTTCCCGGACCGGCAGGGACAGCACGCGTCCTGGCTCCTTGTGGCTCTGTGGGGCATTCTCCGAGGGTCACGGCTGAGATTTCGGGGGTGCGGGAGCCTGAACCCCTCTCAGGCATAACTGCCAGTCCCAACAAGTACAACTGGCTTTGAGGACAGAATGTCAAGGGTAAATGACATTTGTGCACATCATACCCTTTTCTCCCCATGTCCTGGGTTTAGCGCTGTGGTCTCCTGTGGGGTACAAATGGCAGCTGTCCTCCCATGAGGACTGTCCTACGGGACCCCTCAGTTCCTCACCAACCACAGTGCTGTTTGCGAGCCCCTCAGGCCTCATCCGAGACCCCCGGAACCGGAGCCTGCACTCTGTAGGGCTCTCCGGGTGCTCACATGCACGTCGGCTGGGATGCAGGACTCGCTGGGGCAGACGCAGCGACTTCTAAGACTTCTAGAATCCTGGCTTGTCACACATGCCAGCCTCTCCCGGACACACCCTGGTGACTGGGCCCCCCAAATGGGACCAGGTCTTTGTGCATCACCCCACCATGGCCGTCACGTCATTCTGGACTTGCTAGTGAGCCCCAGACGCTCATACGTGTTACGACACTTTGGTGGTGCGTTAACTCCATTCCTGCCGCCTCCGTCTGGGAACAATTATTCACAGGACGTATTTATGTATCTTACTTTTCAAATTGCCTTGGTTGCCTTTCATGTGCTCTCATGGTTTCATGGTTTACACAGATGTGTTGTAGGGGTATGCTGTGTATGTAGACACGTGGACTGGGGTTTTTTTCCATTGCGTGTGTTGGTTCCGTGGACGGATGACCCCCACAAGCTGTGTGAGTGATTGGCCAGGCCTTGTTTTGGTTCTTTGGAAGGACAGAGTGGTATGCAGAAAATAAGCTGCATCGTTACCTCTCAAAAAAGAAAGAAAAGAAAAAAATAGTCTTCCTCTTCAATTGTTTGATTGAAAAACTTGTTGATTCCAGGAATTCATCCCGGGACTACAAGGCTGGTTCCCCATAGGAACAGACCAATGTAATTAATCACGTAAACGGAGAACATTTGGTTATCTCAATAGTTGCCGAAGTCATTTGGCAGAATTCAGCACCCATTCTATGAAAAACTCTCAGCAAACTAGAACAGAGAGGTGTGTCCCCATGCTGACCCCTGCACTCACTTAACACTCTGTGATATTCATGCTAGAACCACATCTACTCAACATCGTACTGGGGGCTCTAGATAGTGCAGCCAGGCAAGGAACAAAGAAATGCCAGCGATAAAGATTAGAAAGGAAGAGGTAAAACTGTCATTATCTGCAGACAACATGATGGTGTAAAGAAAACCAAAAGAATCTATAAAAAGCTACTAGAATTGATAACAACTACTAGTAATCATTCACTAATTCAGCAAGGACACCAGATACAATGTCGATATATGGAAAAAACCCTATTATATAGAAAACATAAAATACTTCGAATTATAATGAAAGATGTATAAAGTGTCTACACCGAAAACTACAAAGCACTGCTAAAAAAAATGAAAGCAGCCTTAAATCAAGTGGAGTGACATATCATTTTCACGAATCAGAGATCCTCAGTATTAAGATGCTAGTGAGGTCCAAAATGACCTACAATGTCAATAAATTCCAATCAAATACCAAAAAGCTTTTTTGGCACAGTATGAACAAACCAATTCTACTAGTTACATAGAAGGGCACGGGCTAGATAGATAAAACAATTTTTTTGGGGGGGAAAAAGAGAATAAAATTGGAGTACTATATTATATATTAATACATATGTATTAATTATAGGTTTGTTCTTATACACTTAGCTATGTATTATGTAATTTGTATACTATTTATGTGCATATCTAATATAGATATGCTTTCAAGGCTTATTGTAAAACTATAATCATCGAGACAGAATGGCTTTCGTGTAAAGACGAGCAATAAAGGAATGAAACAGATAGCGAGTCCAAAATAAACCTACAGCTCTGTGCTCACAAATGGATGCTTAAACCCCAGTTCTCATCGAGGCTGCCCACGGCCATTTTAAAATAGGACTCCCAAATTCTCTGCCGTGCTTCTCACCGGGAGGTGGGGTTCATGTCTCCACCCCTTGAACCTGGGCAGCCACTCGATCTACAGATGAAGGTGGTGTGTCTGCGGCCGTGTCCGGACCCTCAGAAGAGCTGCAGTTCCCCCTGCCTGTGTCTTGGGACATTCACTCTTCACATGCAGCCACCACCCCGAGAGAAGCTGACACAGCCTAGGGGAGGCCCGCATGGCCATCCTGGGAGAGGGTCCCGCAGCCCCCGTGAGCGGCCCTGCCCGGTGGCACACGGAGCAGAGGCACGCTCTTCCAGCCCAGCTCTGTCCGCATCACAGATTCCTGAGCTAAACAAACGGTCGTTCAAGTTGGGGGGTTTGGGGTGGTTTTCACGCATCAACATTTAACCAGGACACGGACCCGAGGGCTTTGGGCGAACACGGAACCTGTGTGGACCTCAGTGTCCGCATCTGTAAAGAGGAGGATTCGAAGACTGCCGGGGTCGCTTCCGGCTCAAGTACTGTATTCAATGTGCACGGAGGTCTCTGCTGGCTTGGTGGTGACACAGACCACCTTTCTCCAGGTCACCACCAAACCGCCTGCGCACAAGAACACCGTGTGTCTGGGCTCCTGAGTGGTAAGGCCTGCTGCCCCTCCCAGGGTCTTGCTGAATGCAGATGCTCAGGTAAAGAGTCACAGGTGGGGCCCGGGAATCTGCACGTTCACTTGATGCTGGGCCACCCATAGCGTTGTGAGTGACAAGGCCTTTTGCCCCTTTGCGAGTCACCAACAGGTGCTCTTAGCCACGGGATTAAGCACGTGCCTCCCTTAATCTTTGTGACAGCCGTGAGGAAGGCTTTCGAACCCGTTGCACGTGACAGGATGGAGAACAACGACTCCCGGTGACATGGCTGAGGCCGGTGAGGGAGGGACGTGGCCAGGGCGTGGATGTAGGTCAGTGAATTCGCCCACCGCCCTCTCCTGAGCAGGTGACATGGGAGTTGCCTGTTTGGGCCGAGTCTCTCCCCCTTGGACCTGCAGCCGGCCAGGCAGCTGGCATGAGAGTCTGTCACGGGAGGACAGGCGTGGGGGCTCAGGCACACACCAGGAAGAACCAAACGGAGCTAAGGAAGACAGAGGTGACTTTTCCAGGTTCCCTATCACCGGCCGTGATTAATTTACAGCTTTTTACATGCTAATGTTTCCCTGCCTTCTGCCCGTAATAAATAACCAACATGCTTTAATACCCAGTTATTATTCATCCCTTTCAGGTATTCGGATTCTGATTCTTCGCTGCAGTTCAATCACATTGAATTTCTTTAACCAGGACAGCTCCATTAAGAGTCCCCTCCAAGGACATCCTGCAGAGTAGTGACAGTAATGGATAATGGGTGACAACAGGGAGAGGGGAGCTGCAACAGGAAATATTAGCAGCCCTGGGGAAAAGGAGAGGAAACTGTAATAAAAAACACCACTGAACTACATTTAAGGAACATTAGGGCTATGACACAGACCAATAAAACCCAGAAACTTACGGTTATGGCCGACACGCCATTCGTAACGAGCCTTCCTGGGCCTGTTTCTACAGCAGGACCCACGCTCCCACCTCCCTGCGTGGGGTGCTCCCGGAAGGCCCTGGCGCGAGTGGTCAAGGGCTCGCCAGCCCCCAACGTGCATTTCAGAAGGTTACGTGGAGTGCTCACCATCTTAACCTCAAAGTGTTTCTCTTTTCTTTTTATTAAAGATTTATTGTTTTGAGAGAAGATGAGAGAGAGAGAGAGGGAGAGAGACAGAGAGAAGGGGGAGGCCCCAGAGCAGTCTCCGCAGTTGTATGTCATCAGTTGAGACATGGTTTCTTTCCGCACAGGTGGACGTGGGGCCACGTGGGGTGGGAACCGAGCTGGGGGCCTCCCGCACGGGAGGTGAGACCCTTCCTCATAGCGCCATCCTGGCATTTACCAGTGACCAGTTGTGCCGCAGCTCAGCACACGGTTTGCATGGTCTGGGGCTGGGACTTGAACCCCAGACCTTGTGATTGTAAGGCAAGGGCTCAACGGCTGAGCTACCCAGGCATCCCCCTCAGAGAGTTCTTCAAGCAGTGGAGGCCAACCCTCCGAGCCCAAGCTGGCTGGTTAGAAGGCTCTTCTCCTTCCGAGGAAGCTGACCTTCCCCCTGGGACCCCTCGTCCGCCTTGCCCTTCATCCAACAACACAGTGACTCGAGTCTCACGGCTGGCTGAGGGGTGGCCATGACGGGCTCCATTGTGCCCAGCGGCCGCGTCGTGAGCACAAGCATCACCCCCGTGGCCCCTGGTGGGCCACGTGGGCTCCTCATCAGCCCAACCGCCCGCTGGGGTCGGCCCACTCCCTCCACTGCCGAGACCCCCGGGGCGATTCCAGTGGAGCGTCCTCCCCATGGGCTGGCGCGTGTTAACTATTGCGTCTACTCGGTATCTGGGACCATTTCCAGAATAACGTTTTTAAATACACGAAGTAGCACACAGAGTATGACAAAGGCACACCGTTCCATTGAAGTAGTGACGAAATTATCTTTAAAACGGTGACATTCTCACATGTGTGCTTCCTCCCTGGCGCCTCTAATGATATCTAGCACTGGGGCCCAACAACTCCCCTGCTTTGGAAACAGGAATATGTGAGCCATATGCCGAGGTCTCTGCAAAAATGAAAATATGTGTGATTTCTGCTGGCAACGTAGCCAAAAGCGCTGCTGATGCTGCTGCGGCTTGTCATCTGCATGCATAATGCAAGGAAGTGCTCAATTTTCATTAGAGGTAGTGAGAATAAAGAGGTAATTTCTTCCACCCAAGTTCACGGTTACGAGACCTTGCCCCAGGGTCACACCCCTGCCATTTCCTTGCAAGCACTTGCAGAACCGCCTCTCTCCCCTGCAGGACCCCGGGGGTCAGGGACCCCATCTGTCTTATTCGTGGCGGCAACACCAGGCCTGGCAGGCTGCCCGGCACCTCTGCAGATGTGCGGGAAATGTGTGATGAGCAAGCGGCTCGGCACGCCCTTCCTCTGCGTCTGGGCTCGGCGCTTCCAGAAGCTTCCTTGACAAAGGCAGCGAACGCCGGGCTGCCATGTTTGCCTCCATAGATTCCTTCCATCAACAGCCTATTTGCATACTTATTTATTTTAATGGGGATCCAATGCACACATCATGAGACTCACTGTTTCAGATGTACAGTTCAGTGCATTTCAGGGCGTGCACAACCATAACCACCATCACCACCATGTAATCCCATCAGCACGCCGCCTTCCCCACGGTGTCTGACCGTGGAATCCTTGCTTACAAAGCAACACACAGGACTTGTGTTCTGTGGCACCCGCTTTGAGAAACATCCCACCCCAGGCATCCAGAGCTGGAAGGCTGATGGACTCAAGTCCACTCCAGGCCTTTCTGTGTCTTTTCAGAAAAACGGGGGCTTGTCGGGGGCGTCAGGCCATGCCCGCCCCAGGACAGTGCGGGTCAAAAGCCCGCGGCCAGTTCTCACTCTTAGGTGAAAATGCCCCCTCTGTCACGGTGCCACGTTCATGACGGACCAGCTCAATGGACAGGGTCGCTGTGCATCCGGTTCCATACTAGCCGGGTGTCTACTGCTGAGGTGTGGGCAGGACCCTGTCACTCCAGCACCCCAGCTTCATCCCTCTTGTAGGGGCTGACCCCTCCCGAGGATGCCCCCTATCCATTTCATCTCAACTCCTGTCGGGCAGGATTTCAGAGGATGGCATTTCCCGAGTCTATGCCCAAGCTGTGGGACAGGGAGGGGGTGGTGCCCGGCCTGGACAGGGAGCGTGTGCAAGGCAGAGGCGTGGGCTTGGGGTCTGACTGCCACACACGTGTAACACACGTGGGGCGCCCCTCCATCTGTAAGATCAAAACGATTCACCTCCCCTCCACTGTGGTGCGGCGATGAGTACGTAGTTGTAAAGCACTGAACACAAGGTCTTCCGTGTCCAAATGAGTGTATGTGCAAAACTGTAGACCCCCCGCCCCTGGGATATCAGTCCCCTCCCCCGAGAAGCTCGGACCCCAGCTAGGGAGAACAAGCAACACGCCAGCAGTGTCAGGGAGCAGTCAGACAATCACATGCTCATCTGCCAGGCATGACAAACAGGACACCGTGGTCTTCACTTCAGACTGATTTTCTACGATAACCTTGAGGATAAGATACCAGAACTCGGGTGGATCGTTTCTCCTGACAGGTGCGCTGACAAGCAGTTGAACGGCATTACCGGGAGGGTGCCGGCAGCGGCTCTGTCTTTGTCAGTGTTTGCTGAGAAGATGCACAGACTGGGGGCAAGGTCCGGCGGCGAGACCAGACGGTGCATTCCGGGGTCCTGTGGTGCTGGGCACATCTGGTCACGATGACAGTGACGATATGAAGGAGAGCACAATGGTCCTGCAGACCCCACAGACGTGGAGGAGATTGTTCACGTGATAGACGCACTCATCATTCCACGAGGTTTGACAGGCAAGAATGGAAGGCCCAAACCATGAACAGAATTCAATAAAAATAGATGGATAGATGGGAAGTGCTGATTTTTGCCTTAAAAAATGTGTACGAGGACAGCATAGGGGAGAATTGGTCTGGCAGAGGCTTGTGGGGGGAAAAAAAAGAAAGAAAAACAAAAGAAAAAAAATCTTGGGTTTTTGATGAACTAAATCTTCAAAGTGACCCAATAATGTATCACGGGTTCTTGAAAAATAAAGTAAGATCGTGTGACGAAGGGGAACTGAATGCACTACAAGTCTCCCGCCCACACCCACGCCCACACCCACGCCCATGCTGGTGGACGAGAAATTAGGAGGCATCTTTTCGTAAGACCAAAAGAGACAACCTACGTGGGAAGGGCTGCAGAGAAGGCCAATCCCAAGCTTGGAAGTGACAGTCACAGGAGGGGCCCCAGGGTGATCAGTTAGAGCCCTGCCTGGACAGGAGCAGCCAGGCTGGCTGACCCCTCTGCAGACCCCTCCAGCTCCCATGCCCAGGAAGCAAAGCAGTGGCAGCTGTGAGTAAGGCCTGGGGGGTCAGGGAGGCAGGGCAGCACCTGGGAGAGGAGTGGGAGGAGCAGGAGGTCCGGCCAAGAACAGCATCTCTCACGAAAAGGCTGCAGTGAACAGATGCGGCCATGGCAGGAGGCAGGTGGATGTCCAATCCGGTGGCTTCCCTGGGCCACACATAACATACACTAACACGAACAACAGCTGATGAGCTAAAAAAAAAAAAAAATCACATAAAAAAAATCTCATAATGTTTTAAGAAAGTTTATGGATTTGTGTTGGGCCACCTTCAAAGCTGTCCTGGGCTGCGAGTTGGACAGGCTTGATGTAGAGAATGACCAATGTAGATACTGTCCTCTCACCAAGAAACACTAGCCATTTGAGGAAAGTGGACACCAAGACAGAGAAACATTATAGGCTGACCAGACGGACCGCTTTAAACGACACATTACCATCGTTTTCTGTCCCATTTAAAACAGGATGCCTGGTCAGCTTAAGAAACAACCAGGAGCATCAGGGAAACTGCTCACAGAGCCAGCAGAACATGTCACCTGGACAGACATGCTTACTGTCCTCAGAGAGATGCAGGAGACAGCGGCTCAACCAACAGAGATTTAAAGCGTCCCTGCAACCATCCCGGCAGGCGGACTGAACTTGCAGAATGGACTGAGCTCATGACCGAATCCCTGAGCTGGAAGACTGAACTGAGGAATTCTCGCAGAATCCGGACAGGAGGACCTGGACAGAATGAAGGAAAAGCCACGAGAAAAAGGGAGGTAGGTCCGCGTCTGTCCACATTTCTCCTGCGGCTGATCCAGAAGGAGAAACCAGAAAGAGCGAACAGGAAGACAAACTCAAAGAAATTCTGGGGAAATGAATCTCCAGAATAAAAAAAGACAAGCGTCCTCTGCTTAAAAGGACACACAAAGTGTCAGGAAGATGAAGCAGAAAAGACCACATTTAGTCACATGGTGACAAAATTTCAGCACACTGGGCTCACAGGCAAAAAAATCTTGCAGGTTGGCAGAGATCTAGTGCCCACAAAGAAACAAAATCAGACCAACTGGCAGTACCAGATGCAAGAAGACTACGGGGCAACAGCTTCCAAGTGCTAAGGAAAAATCATTTTTAAACAAAAATTCTATGTTCGGCTAAACAGTGACTCCACAGTAAAAAAGGGGAAAAAAAACCCAAAAAGCTTTTACTCATGCAAAGACTCAAAATGTTTGCCATTCATAGACTTACAATGAAATAATCACCAAGTGATATACACCTGTATGGAGGGGAAAAATTCCAAGGAGAAGAAACAATATAAGAAACAATGGTACCTGACTGCTATGATCTGAATTGGGTCCTTCAAACCAATATGTTGACATCCCAACCCCCTGTACCTCAGAATGTAAGTATTTGAAGATAAGGTCTTTAAAGAGGTGATGAAATTAGAATGAGGTTGTTAGAATGGGGTCCCTTCATAAGCGTGGAAAAAAATATTTCATGCAAATAGTAACCAAAGAGAGTTGGGGTGGCTATACTAATGTCAGACAAAGTGGATTTTAAGTAAAAATTATTATACATATCAAAGAAGGACATTATATATTGATAAGAGTGTCAATCAATCGATTAAACATAACCATTACAAACATATATGCACCTAACAACAGAGCCCCCAAGATATATGAAACAGAAATTGACAGAATTAAAAAGAGAAGTAGCTCTACAATAACTGCAGATTTCAATAGCCCGCTTTCAATAATGAATAGAACAACAAGGCAGAAGATCAATAAGAAGAGTGATGAGCAAACCATTATAGGAACAAAGAAAACTTGATCAATTGTACAAAAGGCAGGAAGATAAACAAATTATGAGAAACAGAAATCACAAGAGAAATAGTAAGAATAAGTCCGATATATTGTAAATTACAACAAATATAAAAGGGTTAACAAGAACATAGAATTTAATGAGAAGAACATTAAAAGGAATAGAGATTTTTATGTTATGAAGAGGAACTAACCAAGTACCACTAATGTTTATAAGCCTCACAACATGGCTTTGAAGCACATCGAGCAAAACTGAGAGCCATATAAGAAAAAATTGGCAAAGACACTGTCATGGGAAGAGACTTCATAATACAAATAATTAACATGCTTGCTCTAATGGACCTACAGAACTTTGTGCCCAATGAACAGGGAAGACAAACTGTTTTCAAATGCACATGGTAATTTTACAAAAACTCACCACAGATTAGCCGACAAGGAAATTTCAAGCAATCATGAAAAGCAGAAATAATATTTGGTGATGAAAACAGAAAAATGAAAGACTGAAAAAGAATACCACTCCCGATCTAGACAACAAAAATAATGTATTATAAAAACATAAATAAGAAATTACTTACAAAGGAACAATAATGAGACCATAATTGCCAGGACTAATGAGATCAGTAAGGTGGCTCCACTGAAGGTCAATTCATATCTCCCCAGATATTAAAACGTATTAATTATACATCAGCAGAGATAGAGAAACAGGTCATTAGATCAATAAACAGAGGTCTAGTAAACAGCTCAACTACCTGTAGAAATTTAGTGCACGATTTGAGGGTGATAATAAAAGGAG
This sequence comes from Craseonycteris thonglongyai, assembly GCA_004027555.1. NCBI lineage: Eukaryota > Metazoa > Chordata > Mammalia > Chiroptera > Craseonycteridae > Craseonycteris > Craseonycteris thonglongyai. The sequence continues at coordinate 69,315 of PVKE010002227.1, forward strand.
TAGCCAATAACTATTGGGATCATTTGCAAACAATCTGGAGAAACTAATATTCCTACCTGGCCCCTTTGCAAAAACAATGGGAAGGTAGATTCATAACTTAAAAATTAAACAATAAATTCCAAAAGTATTGGAAGAAAAGACTTTTAAAATGCGCTTATAACCTTGGGATAGGAAAGGCCTTCCTAAATCAGGCCTTGATAGCGTGCCGATGTCCTTCGGGAAGGTGCTGACACATTTGGGAACACCGTAATTCAAAACGTCTGTAGGATGGCAGACAGCAAAGTCAGGGTAACAGTAAGATGTGGTCTAGGAAACCTCTGTAACACATGAAGTAAAGAATAGGGTGCAGAGCATCAGGAAGAGAAAGATAAGGAACGTGGCAGAAAAGGAAAGAAAGAAAAGGAACCTGCACGTCACAGAGGTTTGCGTGACCCACGAACGTGAAGCAATAGTTGGGCTCAGCAGTAATCAAGAGAACCGTGGACACAACCAGGTGTGTCCGTTGTGAACTAGGACAGTCAGAGCCCCGCACCCGCAGGGTTGCTGTGGGAATAAGTGCGTCCGTGTGTGTGCACCGAGCTCCTGGAGCAGAGCCGGGACATAGTCAGCCGTCCACGCGCATTAGCGATCGCCCTTGTCTTTAGCATGTTTGAGCAACCGCAGTGTGGAGACTATCACTCCTGGTCGTATAAAGTTTTGGCAAAGGCACAGGGAAGAAGGGACTCTCACGCTGTCTCGGTGGGAACATAAATTGGCCCGGCCGACCTTGGGGGGTAATTTGACGGATATCCATCGACACGCCCAAGGTGCATACCCTACACCTGGGCGATTCCTGCTGGCCCCTAACCTACAGGAACAGACGCTGTCTTCTCCCCGTGTGCTCACACCATTATCCCTGTGCCTGTCTGTGTCCTCATCGCCCTTATAAAGACACTGGTCGTATGGGACTAGATCCCACCTAATGACCTCATTTTACCTTGTTCACCTCTTCAAGACACTACATCCCAATCAGGTCGAATTCGTAGATCCTGGGGATCAGGAGTTCTGCATAAAAATTCTGGGGGACCCAGTTCGGCCCAGAGGCTCTGAGTGGCCCCCGCACCGGCCCTTCCTCATGGGTGGTGGCAGGTCTCCCAGCTGGCTGCATGTGCAGGCTGCACACCCAGAACCCCAGGCAGTAACTCAGTTGAGACTGTCACTAAGAAAACCACCATCGAACCAGCTTGTGAGGGCCGCGCCTAGGCGTCGCCAACACCCTCACGGCCCCATTAAAGAAACTCACAGCATCTCAGAGGGGACTCGGGTGAGTCACCGGCTGGCAGATGAGAGAACCACAGTCCTGGAGAACCGAGCTCTAAGGGTGCTCCATGTTTCATCGTCAACATCGGGACTCGTTAAGTGCCTGAGGTTGGCCGGCGAGGGCACAGTGGGGACCCCCAACGTGGAAAAGACACGAGGGACCTGCGTGGGCTCACATCGGGGACTCCACACCATCCCCAGGTGGAGGGGTTGAAACAACTTACAAGCAAATGAAATGCACGGGTGGAGCTGGGACGGACAGTGCAGCCTGTCCTCTCTGATCCACACGAAGCTGGGTCGAGCCTGCAAAGTCCTGGCAGATTTGTCAGATTTATCCGCAACGCTGAGAGCTTCGGCTGAATCCAAAGCCCCCGGAAAACAGAGTCCTGGGACTTTCACCAAGTCCAGGCCTCTGACCACCAATAAAACGGTGCCCATGGTGGTGTGTGTCATTCACACTCACTGCACAGAAAAGCCTGCTCTTTGCCCTCCAGGGTGGTTTCCGAGTCTCCAGAGTCAGGCTGGGAGCTTCTGAAGGCCATGGCTGTGGCTTAACTGCCTTCTCTCCTCCTGGTGACACGTGGCTCACCCGTGGAGCTTTGAGAATGTAATGCTCAGGGCCCTGTCCCAAATCAGGATGTGACTAGCTGGGAGTGGCCCAGTCGGGGGCAGGCTGAGAACCGGGGCAGCAAAGCCCGGGGCTGTGACAGGGACCCGAGTGGAGAAGGCTGGAGGAGAAGCAGGGTCAGGAGAAGGGGCCCCCCGAGAAGCCTCTGGCGCTGAGCGGCGATTCTCAAAGTCTACCATGTGGGAATGACCGGGGGCTCCCGAACCAACTTGGAGGACCGGAGATGGCGCGACTGCTGGTCTGTGGACCCTACTTTGAGGAAGCAAAGTGCACCCGAAAGGAAATAGCGAATATAGGATTTCTAGTTAAATGTGTACACATTTCTCTCCACTCACTCCTGAAACTGCACCACTCCAACAGCAAAGGAATGAAACCCACACACACGCTCACATTGGCATGGAGAATGTAAAGGACCGAAGCAGATGACAGATGCCAACACAACCGTGGAAGACAGAAGGCAGGTTGAGACCTCCATTTCTGAGGAGACTACGCAGTCTAAAAACACGTCACCGTAAAACATCCAAAACGCTAGATAAAAATGCTTCAACATATTCATCAAAGTACATAAGTGACCCGGCCAGACAGTAAGGAGAGTCCTCAGGGGCTGAAAGAGAGAGCGGGGGCAGGAGCTAGGGAATTCTGGGAGCAAACCCTGGCCGCGGGCTGCCCGGAAGGCCTCCCGCAAGCCCAGGCGAACCCACCCGAGGCCAGACCGACATGGAGAGTCTGACCAGAGGCCCTGGCATGGAGCACAGAGACCCTCAAGGGCGGTGTTTCCTGAGAAGTGATGAATTGCAGAACCCACAGTGCAGACAGCGAGGAAACTCATTCAGCGCCTTAGCTGGGTGGGGAGATCGTCTTCACTCTGAATTTGCAGCCACCATTTCCATACGGCTTGAGGGTCTTAATTCACCTGGCCTCATGCACCCAAAAGCTCCATACTGAGAATTAGCTTAAATCATCTCGTCCCTCTCACACTGCTGCTGGAAATATAAGTCAGTACGGCCGTTTTGGAAAACTGTCAGGATGATATCGGAAAGACAAATATCCTGTGGTCCTCTGATTCCACTCCCAGGCACCGGGCCTGACAGAGAAGCATGCCACAGGCACACAGACAGGCACAGGAAGCTTGCAGCAGCCTTGTCATCATGCCCCCTGCGGAAACCACCCACGTGCGCATCAAGCATTGAAGAAACAAGGTGGAATACTATGCAGCAAGGCAAACGGACACCACAACCACACATGTCTTCATGGATGCATCTCACAGACACACACTGAGTGAAGGAGGCCAGACACACAAAGAAAGAGTTCAGGCTGGATGAGCCTGTTTACACAAAAGCAGCTACAAGAAGTGACCAAAAGGAACAGGAAGAACATTCTGTAGTTCCCCTACAGGGTACGGGCTGGACCCTTCAGGACTTGATCTAGGTTATGCTGCTAACATGTGCCCATGCCTAGGTCACAAGTGTGCACGTACCACGTGTGCTGTAGATGGCAGCTCGTTTGACGACCTGTGAGAAGGGCGCTGTGATCCCCACCTCACAGGGGTGAGGAGACAGGGGCAAAGCTCAATGGCTTGTCCAAGGTCGCCCAGCAGGTGGGAGGCAGAGCCCACGCTCACTGTACATGGTGTTCTGTGAATAACCCCAGGCTCTGAGTCACCCAGATGCCCACGGAGCAGGAAGGGCGGGGTGGGGGGCATGTCAGGGTGCACTCAGCCTCGGGCAGTGTTTTGACTCAGACAAACTTTCTGGTCCCTCTCAAATCCATCTCCATGGGTGGCCACCCCCTCTCCTGTGGAACGGCCCCTTAGGAAAGAGGCATCACCTCAAGCCCCCAAAACACGGTGTTCTGCTCTGTCCGGAGCCTCTCAACGCCTGCCTGAGATTTTCAGGTTCTAAGCAAAACAAAAATCTGATTCACTGTTTCCAGTCCGGCAGGAAATGCGAGTCCTTTATTTTTCTGCCACAAAAAGAAGAAAAAAAAAAAAAATCAAACCAGAAAAACAAAACAAAACCAAAAAACCCTTTATGTCTCAGAAGGGCTTTGAACGCTTCTTGTTTCACACCGCACACCAAACATTGTTCATGACAAAGGCTGCAGAGTGAAGCCCAAGGAAAAGCCAGAAGGAGACGAAAGGCATTACTATAAAACACACCCGCTAATAAATAGGAGCCTGCAATGAAACCCGCTCGGAACACACCACCGGCAAGAAGAAATGCCCCAGACGGCTCCCCTGGGCCTCCGGGAGAAGTCAACCCGCGCGGGAGGCTGCACACCAAGGCCATTTGGGGTTTTAACAACATTCCAGGTGAAATCGGGGAGACTTGCAGATTTTGAACGGGGATTTTTTTCATCAGGTAATGAAAACAAGTATCTGGATCTCCCAGAGCTGCACTCGGGGAGGCCTGCTGTTAACACTGCCCGGCAGGAGAATTCATTAAACCCCGAGAGTGCAGTGGTAAGGCACAACCCTCAAGGGAGCAAACACTTTGGGAAGACCCCACCCCCAGCCCCGTGTGTTGCAGGAGTGTCATGAAGTGGTGGGAGGATGGGGGCTGCAAGGTGTGCACCGCTGATGAGCTAGGAGGCTCTGTAGAAAGGTCCCAGCGGGATTATTGAAAATGCACAGAGGTTGTACTGCACACCCGGCATCCACGGTGACCCCTTCCTCGTCACTGCCAGGGAAGTCAGGACGGATGCCTTTGCCTCGCTTTTCGGGAGGGGAAAGTGAAAGGGAAGGCTTCTCGCCCAGCCCAGCGCACTGGTGAAGGGAAGGTATAGCCAACAGGAATTCACGACTGGAGAGGTCCATTAATAACAGCGAACCTTGCGTTTATGTAACATTTTGTTATTTCCAAAGCAGTTTCTCACCATCTCCTGTGCTCCTCGGAGCGATTCTGTGTGGTAGGAAGGCTGGGATTATTTATCTCCATCTTCCCTCCTGCTTGCCAAGAAGCAAACCCGCGGGCAGTGATGCGCTCAAGGTCACAGCGCAATCATGGACTTTCAGAGCGGCAAGGGTCCCGGGTCCTGACGAGCAAGGGCAGAGGTGACTGATCGGGGGGCACCAGGCTTCAGTTTTCAGTTTCACACCCACAGCAGACGTGGGCAGTCGATCACGGACGCTCTTCCACAGAGCTCGGGTCGGCCGGAGCAAAATGTGCCCACTGGCCTGGGGCCGGCCCTCAGGCAGAACCCATGGGCTATCATCCCATTCCCTGTCCCCCCTGTCTCATGTCACAGAGGAGGGACCTGGGACCAGAGGGGAGAAAGACCTTGTCCAGGGCTGCCCAGCGGGTCAGGGGAGCAGGACTCCAAGCACAGCACGCTCTGCACCCCATTGGCCGCGCAAGCAAGTCCCCGGAAAGATGCACTAACAAGGCATCCGCTCCACGTCCAGGCAGACACATCAAGACAGTTGGCTATTAGGGTCTAGTGCTCGAGAGGGGAGTGCGGGCGGGAGACATGAACGCGGGGGTCTGGAGCATAGGGGTGACCTTTGAAGCAGTGAGGCTGGGTGAGCTCAGCCAGATGGAGAAGAGGCCCACGGCACTTGGACCTCAGAGGTCAAAGGCATGGAGGGATCAGAAGAGAGACCAGGAAGGAGGGAAATCAAGAGAGAGGGGGCTCCGCAGCCGAACGAACACCGTGTTCCAGGAGAAGAGCAGGACCCGCTGTGTCACACGCCCTGAGAGGTCAGGGACCATGTTCGAATGTGGAAGTTCTAGCCCCAGGAGCGCGGACAGTGACTGTGCTTGGGGATAAAGCCTCTAGAGAGGCGATGGAGGTAAAATGAGCCCATTGCATGAGGCTGAAGCCAGCAGGACTGGTGTCCCTGTAACAAGGGGGCTGGACACAGAAGGACCTGGGGGCGCGTGCACACAGAGGAAAAGCTGTGAGGGACACACGGAGGAGGTGACCACCCATGAGCGAGGACACCAGCCCCTGGAACTGTGAGAGAATAAACCTCCATTGTCCTTCGTGCTGGCGGCCCCAGCAAACTAACCCAGAAAGAAGGGGTACAGACAGTGCAGAGAGGGAGCAGGACGGCCAAGCCGGCTTCGGTTTGAAGGACGGTGACACTGCGCACCTGTACTCTGAGAGCGTGACCCCTGCGGAGAAGGACGATATGAGGGCGACACAGGAGAGCAGAGACAACTGGTAGGAAAGTACCTCTGGACAGACCAGGTGGGCCCAGGGGCTTATGTGCGGGGGCGGCGGGGCCGGTGGGAGGGTGGGGAGGGGCCCCGGATGAGGATGCAGGGATGACAAGGTGGGCGGTCACCGGCTTGGGCAGGAGGGCTCTTGGGCCCCGCTGGACTGGCTCTGACCCAGACATGAGGCCGGGTTTAAAAAAGTGTATTTTAAAAACAGTTAAAAACGACACAAAGTTATACAGAATAAAAAAAAAATCAAGTGGAAAAGTGATGGCTTGGCTCCCTGGGAATAGCCCCCTGCTTCTGCTCTAGTCCGGGGGTCTCCCCTTTTTGGGGCAGGCAGAGAAGACTACCCCTGCCCGCCTGGTCATCTCCCCGTGCCACCCCGAACCTCCCCAAACCTAGGACCCTCGTGTCCCTGGGGGACCTGAGAAAGAAGACCCCCTAAGAGCGTGGGAAGACAGGCTTTGCAAAGACAGACAGCCCCCACAGGAAGCGGGGCGGTCTCCATGCACCGCCATCGTTCACCTGCAAACAAGGACGCCCTTAGGCTCAGTTCCCTGGGCCCAGCGCAAGTTAACGAGAAGCGTGTGTGAGAGGAGTGTGGGTATTGCTATTATCCAACTCAGTGTTTTCCCTGAACCAAATGAACTTGAGTCCCTTTAAGAAAAGGCCATTTCTTCTTAGAAAGCTCCAGTGAATCACATAATCCTTACTCAGAGGCAGGGAACCAAGCACTCATGTCGACAAGATGCCGTTTTACTTCCTGCCAATGTTCGTCCACTGAAATAACCATTCACTAAACCTCAAATGATGCCGGCACGGCGTGTGCCCTCAGCTTAAAAGAATGGGTCATCACCGCCAAGACTTTCGCAAGACTGTTCGCAGCAGCTTTATCGGGATAGCCCCAAACTGCAAACAACACGAACGTGCATCAGCGGTGGAATGGAGACATAAATGGTGGTAAGTTCATACAATGCACTATCAACCCAGCAATGAACCCCCACCCTCCCTAAAAAAAAAAAAAAGACTACTATACACATAGGAACAAAACTCAAGCTGGAGACAATAACGTGGTGTCATTTATGTGAGGTTCACGGACAGGCAAAGGGGGTTGGGGGCTGGCAACCAGGCAGGGGCATGGGGTACCTGGGTGACTGCCTATGTGGGCTCATGTAGACACTCACCGACCTGGGAAGTGTGCTGTGTGTGATACACGTCAGTATTTAAGGATCCTGTTTGTAACCCATCCGTTTTGCCCTTCAATGGGGGCACTTCAGAAGTCACCGCTGCAGGGAAGCTCTTCCCACCCGTTGGGCGGTTGGGAGCCAGGAAACCTAGGATGGGTCAGGCAGCAGGGGACGGCACCCTCCCCACGACTCTTTTCTTAACCTTGGTTCCCCTCTTGCTTTCTTAATCGTAAAGATAGTAGACACCCGTGGTAAAAACAAACAAAAGAGAAGGACACAAAATAAATAGGAAAATTCTTCCTCCTTTGATCCCTGGACCCCACCCCCCGGACGTCCCTTCTAGAAGCAGTTTCTTACACGTGCTGGAGTGTTCTTGCTGAAACGCCCCATCTGTATCCTAGACCCACCCCCGTCTCATTCACGGCCTCCCAGAAGTCCACGGTAGGGGTTGACCTTGCCCTTGAGGGGCATTTGTGTGCTTTTGAGCTTTTTCCCATAATAAACAATGCGGCACTTAACATCGGCGTGCCAAAAAGGATGGATGAGCTCACGTGTGCCATCGTCTCTTGAACGTGGAATTCCTGGGTCCCCGGGTTTATTCATTTATCGTGTTGGTGAACTCGTATTGTCAAGCCCATGTGTAAGAGGGCCAGCTTCCCCTCTACCCGCCAAGGTCAAAGTCTTTGAGCTTTGCTAGTCTGACGGGAAAAACGGTGCAGTCCCTGTTGTATTACTTCCCACTTATTAAGTACAAACGAAGTGTGTTCAAAGGTGAGTTCATATTCTCTTTGATCAGATCCTTTAAGCATTTATCTTTTGGAATTCCCTCACTCTGGAGTAAGTAGGCAATTGACAGTCAAGGGGGCAGCTTGGCTCCACCCACCTCCCGCCCCCATGGCCACGCCCATTTGCGTGTGGAACTGATTTCACTCAGCAGGAGAGCTGAGCAGTGTCCACAGTGACTGTCTGGCTCACAAAGCCTAAAACATGTAATATCTGGAGCTTCACAGAAAAAGTTGGCCGATCGCTGCAGCTAAACGATGTCTTTGGAAGAGTCCTTTGTAAATGAAGGAAAGACACTTTGTCAGATCTATTCTGCTTGGTATGTAACTCATCACTCTTCTCCCTCCTACCTGCAAGTCGACCCACAAGTACAAACTGAACAGCAGACGGCATCTGAGCACCTGCGAGAACACCTTGGCCCACATTAGTTTAGTTAGGGTGGCATTTTATGCCGATTTCACACATGTGGCAGTTGAGGTTCAGAGCCACCGGGCGACTTGGCGGAGGTCACAGAGCTCGTATGCAATGGGGCCAGGGACAGGAATGGACGCCCTGCCTGTCTGGCTCCAAGTTCATGGATCTTCCTCCCTGAGCCCCTCACCTCCTCAAGGAGACTGCCAGCACCTGGCATAGCGGCGGCTGTGAAATGCGGTCTGATGCTGTTGCCTGTGTCACTCCCAGGAACTGTGAGGGGCGTGGGGCAGGGGACGGGGGCGTCTTGTCACTGTCATGCACATTCCTGAGTGGCAGTGGGGGCTGGAAGGAACCCCCATGGGGCGGATGGAGCCCTCTCTGGGGTGCGGCATTTGCAGCCAAGCCCTCCGGGTCATCCATTTGTGAGGAGCATCGTCCCCTGGGGACGGGTCCCCCATGCAGCAGGGAGGAGCTGAGAGCTGTGACATAATGGATGTGCCTGAGGGGAGCCCGGACCCCGAGGAGGCAGGAATGGAACCATCACCTGGGGCTACCAGGCCACCAACACCCCCAAGCCACAAATCTCACAGCACCCGTTAGAATCTCGGAGCCCTGAACAAATCACAACCCAAAAATACCACCTGCCTGAGCATTGTTACCCACTGTTACCCACTGACCCAGAGCAGGAGTGGCTCAAGGAGAGGCAGGGGGACCATGCATGAGCCGTGTTCTTTGTGTGTAATGGGCACAAACCGTGTTCTCCCATGTGGCATGGCAAGGTGAGGAAAGTGGCTGCTGCCTCACGTTTTCTTTAGCAGAAAAGCGATTTCAAGGGGCTTCCTTGAAAGCTGTTTTCTCCTTGTCTTTCTGTGTTTAAATCAACTCGAGGGTTTTCTGGACCAATCAGGTAACAGGCACAGGGTGGGCTTCCCTGCACCTGCACCATCCCGGACGCTGGGGCTGTGGACCGGAACACGTCACTGAGCCCACCCGGCTGGCGCGTGCGGGGAGGCCGCATCCCGCCCCCGAGCTGGACCTCACTGACCAGCCTCTCTGTCCCCAGATCTTGGGAATGACAGCAAAGGTGATCAACAGGGTGTCACATCATGCGCCTTCTCATGTTCTGCTTTGGGTAACTGACAGCCTGAAGCTAATCAGCGCTCACATCCCGATGGCCCTGGGGAGAGCTGACGCCCAGAGTGCGTGCTGAAGTGTCAGCAGGCCCGTCCAAGGTCACAGGGCCAGCCCAGAGGGCAGCAAGGACTGGCACCCAAGTCTGCAGCCACAGCCCTGCCCTCAGGGCCCAAAGGTGGGGCATGCACCTCCTACAGCCGCTTCCCTCCATCCTTTATTTTTATTTTTTAAACACGCGGCCCACAGATCTATTTTTGCAGAACAACAGCAGTGTGGCTGTGTCAGGGGGTCATCGAGGAATTCTAACCCGCGTGGGACTTAACCCCTCCATTCCCCACATCAATCCGATGACCAGGGGACATCTGCAAGGCCAAGCGCAAGGCCCAGGCCAGACAGAGCAGAGGCGGCATTTGAATGGACCGGAGGAGGCTCTGCACTCCTTCTCATCATAGTCACCTGAACATCAGCCTTGCACACATGAACTGCCACGAGGGCTGTGATCTCAGGGCAGGAGCACTTTCGTTCTCTGCTCCGCCCCTTTCCCCCAAGACCCACAGCCCCGCAGGGCTGGGAAGCAAGTCTCGTTTCAGATGGGCAGAGAGACATGGCGTACGACAGTGGAGGAGGAAGTCGGAGGCTGCCCGGCCAGCACAGCCTCAGCCTGGAACCTTCTAGCAATCTCTGGGCCCTCTGAGTCCTGCCCCCTACCCTGGCTCTGTCCCATCTAGTTCCAGTCTCAGCCACACTCTGGTCAAGGCAAAAACAGTCCATACGGCACGATCTGCTCGGGATGAGGATGCCCCGGTCTCACGCCCCTCCCGCGTCCCCCAGGGTGCCCAAGTCAGCAAAACCTCCATGGTGCCCGATGACGAAAAGACCACCGAATGTAGGGAAGGGTAAACAGGACCCGGTCCATCTATACAAAGGATGGTTTTCAGCCTGAAAATGGAAGGACATGCCAACAACCTGGATGGACGCAGTGGACATCGTGCTGAGTGACAACCAGAGAAACACTGTACAGTCCCGCCCCCATGAGGTCCCTAGAGCCCTCGAATTCCTAGCGACAGGAAGTAGAAGGGTGGGTGCCCGGGGCTGGGGACAGAGTGGCAGTTTGGGAAGATGAGAAAGTTCTGGAGACGGACGTCAGTGATGGCCACACAATGGTGCACATGCACTTAATGCCACCAAGCGGGACACTTGCACGAGGTTGAGATGGCAACTCTCACGTTGTGCCTATTTCACCAGAATTTACGAACTGCCCTGGGAAGGGTCACTGTGCAGACGCAGTGTCTGGTCCGGTGGGCAACCGGCCTTCCTTGTTGATACGGGTGCTGATGCAATCTGTGGACGCCCAAACCATCTGGTGACCAGACAAGGCTGAGCCTCAGGTCCCCGGCTGGCAGGGTAGCCCAGCTGCCATAATGGGGGAGACGAGCAGACATTCGGGGAGAGGACAGAGTGCAGGACGGGAGCTGGACTCCTGTCCTGGCAGGAGCCCCAGCGCACGGGGTTTCCTGGTGACGCTGGGCACACAGCGGGCGCTCAACAATGGTACAGGGAGTGGGCACCGTTTCCTCCGTTTCTGGGAGGTCAGTAACCCCGTGTCAGGAGACCTTTTTCTCAGCTACATGTCTGAGGCTCTGGGGCAGCCAAGGCACATTTGGGGCAGTTCGGTCCGGGGCCGGGTGCGTGCGGGTGGCCCTTGGTGGGCAGCTCCCAGCTTAGATTCAGGGCTCATGCAGGGCAGGCCCAGCCGGGCAGGCTGCCCCCCGCAGCGGATGGGCCTCCCTGCGGCCCAGCACACAGCTCTGAGCCCACCTGACTCTCAGAAGCCGGGGTGGGGGTGGGGGGTGACCTCAGGCCCAGCATGTGGGACCTCCTGCTGGGAACCGGGGCCCCTCTGGGGCTCTCGGGGAGGGGCTGTCCTCTCCTCCCTCCCCAGCGGAGGCCCCACCTTCTCAGGAGCCTCTGAGTCAGGCCTGGCTGTGGTCTGGAAACTTCCGGTCCTTTCAGGTGCTCTCTTCCTCCCTCGGTGCAGGTGCAAGAGGGGACCCCCACCCCCCATTCATCCCTCTCCTCTCTGAGGGGCACGGGGACCACTGCCAGATGGAGACCCTCACAGACTGTCCTGGGGAATCACGGAGGAGGATCCAGGGCGCAGAGAGCAAGCGGGAGGCAGGGAGCGGGGGGGGGGGGGGGGGGGGGGGGGGGGGGGGGGGGGGGGGGGGGGGGGGGGGGGGGGGGGGGGGGGGGCAGACATGGCTCAGGGCCAGCACAACCAGCCACTGCCGCACCCCAGGCTCCCTCCACAGCCTCTCGCAGCCACGACGCCCCCACACGCACCCCCGTCCCATGACTGCCCCGCGCCTGTGGCTCCTACCCGGGGCGCCTCCTCCGTGCAGGCTGCCGGCTTCCTCCTGGGGCCTCTGTCCCTGCGCCCTCACCTTCCACGGATGGACCGACGGGGCTGCGGGCCGCCTGGCAGGAGAATGGAGCCCGGAGGAGGCCCAAGAGAGCAGAAAGGGGAAAGTGTGTCACAGGCGGGGAAGGGCGGGGGGAGGGAAATGCAAACCCAACAGGAAATGAGACTAAAAAATGCAAAAGGTTAGAAAAAAGAGATAAGGAAGAGGTGGAGAGGCGGGGTCTGGGTCCCGGGCCTTGGCAGGAGGGTGGTCCTGAGGTAGGTGCCCTGGGGGCTGCAGGGATGGGGTTTGGTGGAACTGGGATGTGGGGGAGACCCGGGCAGCCCCAGAGGGGTCTACCTGCCCCAGGTGGGGGGGAAACTGGGGATGTCAGCCCCGACCCAGCTCTTAGATCCTGCCAGAGCCCCGCTGGGGCCTGGAGGAGGGATGCCCCTTGGGGGTGGGGGTCCCACAGAGGCGTGGGAAGCAGCTTTGGGGACCCTCCCTGCCTCAGCCTTTGTTCTTCTGCCAGCTTCCTGGGGCTGGCGTGAGGTCAGCAGGCCTCTCACACCCCTCCTGACACCTCCTGTGACAGAGACCGCCCGTCCAGTCCTCACCCACTGCCTGCGGGACACACGCCCCAGTTTGTGTTCCCAGAGTGCTGGTGACCTGCACTTGTAAGACCAACTGGGATGTCTGGACGCTGCCGCTCCGCTGTGATAGTCAATTTACCCCCAAGAGCTATGGCCATAGACGCTGGTGAGTCGCTCTCACAAGTGCTGTGTGGGTGGCAAGGTCCAGGGGGTTTATCTGAATCGTGACCTTCAACATTTGGATGAACTGGTAGCACCAAAGAACCTTGGATTCCAGTCTTCCCACTCCCGATTTGCCATGGTCTCCAGCTCCACCCGAGCCGGGGACCAGGGAGGAGCTGCCTTTGTACTTGGTGAAACCTGTCACTCAGGCAGCGTGGTTTTGAAGGGCAGCTCTGGCTTCCCTCCCATGGGGCGTGAGGGGTAGGCGTGCCTTCCAAGGACAGCAAAGCCGATGGCTGAGATGTCCCTCCAGTGAGGTGCACGCGTGCTGCTCAAAGCTTGAGGACTTTTCCCAAAGCAAGTGCACCCATGAGACCCACAGCCATATCAAAAAATAGCACCGAGCATCCCGGAACTACGACGCAGACTGAAAAGAGGAAATGACCACGTTTAATTACATGCACCTGTACGGGAACTCCACACACACACACACACACACACACACACACACACACACACACACACAGAGGTATGTCAGAGGCCTCTCACCCACGGGCGGTTCAGGGATAGGCAGGCACGTGAGGTACAGGTGACATTCTGAACTAAGGATGAGGGCAGGCACCTTGGGTGCTCAGAGGCGAGGAAGGTCACAACAGGACCAGAAGAGCAGACGTTCAGCCATTAGAAGTTCACTCGCCCTGCAGACAGATTGTAAGAATGACTTCTGGCGCTAACTCCTATGATAGGCAAGGCCCCTGTGCAAATTCTTCAAGGGAGAGAGAACAGTTTCTCTGGAAACTGCAGGGTGTTGAGTGCCTTCAGCTCAAAGCAGTGCATGCACCAACGTGGCCCGTCTTGGGGAGGCCTGTTCCGAACCCCTGCATGATAAAGAACATACAGAACATCTCATTCACAATTGTGATACTGATGGAATGTTGAAATAATAGTCTTGATGTGTGGGGTTAAAGAAAATATATTATTATTACTATTATTGTTTTTTAAAGATTTATTGTTTTTGACAGAGAGAGAGATATACAGAGTCAGAGACAGAGAGAAGGGGGAGGGCCCAGAACAGTCTCCATAGTTGCACATCATTGGTTTTTCCACATAGTTTCATTCCACAGGTGGGTTTGGGGCTGCACAGGGCAGGAACTGGGCCAGGGTCTCACCCCAGTGAGAACCGAACTGGGGGCACAGCCCAGTTCAGCATATGGGTCCACATGGGCCGGGGCCGGGACTCAATCCTCGGTCCCCAGGGCTGCAAAGTGAGCACTTAACCCATTGAGCCATCCCGGCTTCCCCTAAGAAAATATATTATTAAAGTGAGTCTCAGCTGTTTCTTTTTGAATGTTGCTACTAGAAAAATGTGAACCCTCGATTACATCTTTACGGAACAGGGTTGCTATATGAGAGGACGCTAGAAGGGTCCCTCCTGACCAGGCACTGATTCTTCTGTGACCCCAGAGCGAAGGTGATTCAACAGTCCTTGAGTAAGGACTTCTGGATCAAGACTGTGAGCTAAACACAGACATTTGCCTCCTCTTTGGAAAACCTGCTAACATGACAGCCAAGAGCAGTGGGCAGTGAGTTAACAGAGAGGCCAGGCAAGCAAGTGAGCGAGTGGGCAGGAGGTACAATCAGGGATGGACGGCAGTGACCGGAAGTGCAGCTCCAAGCGCGGGAGAGAGGTGTCTCTACTGCTGGGCCCTCAGATCACGGCTTTCGGAGGGGCGCTGAGTGGAGCAGCTGAGGCCGAGCCATGGAGGTATTTGAGGGCCTCCGGGAGCGTGAACTCCCGGGCACTCCCCTCTAACCGTCCACTGTGCGGCTTCAGACACGGGCTCTCAGAATGGGGACAGTAGCCCAAAGAGACCCTCCCTCTTGTGACATTGGCACAGGGGCACTCATGTAGACCTCACCCCACCTGGGCCCTCTGAAGCAGGGCCTGGATCTAGCTGTAGCGAAAGACACCCCCACACCCACCACTTAAAAAAGTTCTAATCTGTTATGGACGGAGATGTTTGCCAAATACAATGAGAATGAACGACTAGCAAATGGGACACAAAAGCCCAGAAGATACAAGCCCTTTGGTCACACCTGCTTGTTGTGGTAACAGCAAAGTGCTGTAAGAGTGTCTCAGTGTTCCGTCTCCCTTCTGTTCTGTTCTTGCTGAGGACTGGCACTGGGAAGGACCTGGGTCCAGGGGCCTGGTTCCGTGTAGCGCTGCCCAGGACCACAGGCGGCCTGTGAGGTACCACTTCCGCTCTGGGAGCCCGGCCCGTGAACCTGGGCGGAAACCGGACGCTTGGGTGACCGTGATGGAGATGAACACAGAACAATTGTCTCCCGCGGGTGGAGAGCACATGGATAACGCGGGGAAAGAAGAGGGGCATAAAGACCCCCCAAATGCCCTGTGATGAGTGTCCTCGGAGAGACTAAAAACTCACACTACAACATAAGAACGGGCTGCTATGCGATGGGTCGTCTGGATAAAGGGACGGTTCGTGGAAATTCCAGATGTGACCGCCAACGTAATGCACTAAGTAAATACGATTCAGTCGAAGGGCTGAAATGGCAAAATGAGATAAAACCCACAAAGAAATGAAAAGCGTGAGAAAAAAGTTGAGACATAAATGATCGGTTGGAGAAAATCACTGTGCTTAAAAACCATCCCAGGCGCAAAAAGAGAGGAAGTCATCATGAAAGGATAGTTGTGTTTGTGAGACGCAGAGAGACCCGATTCTCCGTCATGTGGGGGCCCGAGAGAACCAGCGTGATGAATAATGAAAGATCTGCTCCGAGATAGATCCTCATGAACCTTCAGGGAGGAAGACGGAAGGATGGCTAATGAGCAGACTAAAATCTTTCAGAGAGGAAAGAAATTGCGCTGATTCCGAGGATGAGATGCAGGGCAGCAAAGACAGAGTCGAGTGGCGCCCCTAGGGCTTCAGGGGAATTTGCTGTAGACCCAGCATTCTGTATTCAGCAAAGTCATCAAGCAAAATCAACATATTCTTAGACGTGTGAGAACTTGGGGAGATTTAATTCCCAAGCCCTTGTCAAGAAAACAATTACTTGAAAATGTACCTCAGCCACACGAATAAGAAATCCAAGGAAGAGGAAGAAGACACGAGATGGAAGAAAGTGAGAAATGTCTATGAGGACGATGGAAAGGAAGACTAACTGGGTGGGAGGCTTCCGGCAAAGATTCTAGCCACTGAAAGAACAGAAAGAGGCTGAAATGACAGGATTCTACTAAGTGTTGATGCTAGATGGATCTGAACGTCTTCTTTGGTCAAAAACGGCCACTTCCAGGCCCTTGAACAAAGGAGGAGGGCAGAGCAGGGCCAAGATGGGTGTTGTCACGCTTCCCAGATGTCCTGCGATACTGGAAAGTGTCTGTTTCTGTATCCATGGGATTCTCTTTTTTTTTTAAATTTTTTTTAATTTTTATTTTTTTAATTTTTATTTATTTTATTTATTTATTTTTTAATTTATTGTTAAATTTGATGAGGTTACATTGGTTGGTAACAATTAGACAGTTTACAGATGTACAAGTCCACATCACATCATTCATGCATCGTATTATGTGCCCATCACTCAGTATCAGTTCCCCTTCCATCACCTTATATCTAGTGCCCACTCCCACCTCCCCCCACTACTGTCCCCCCCCTCCCCCCCGTATCCTGGTAACCACAAAACCATTGAGTGTGTCCATAATGCTGGTGCCCTCTCCCACCT